>JACCGJ010008838.1:0-16945 GCA_013407085.1 Atriophallophorus winterbourni
ATTTTCTTGGACATCCAAGGCATGTAATACATGATCAGTTTATCAAAATTGGAACAGCAAAAGAAATAATATAACGGTGCAAATGACCGAAGTGAGCGGGATTTTTAAACATTTTTTTCCGTTCAATAATGGAAACGAATATACAGAAAGTAAGAAAAAAATCTTCATGTCTAATAATAATAAGATTTCATTTAAAGTTTGTCAGAATTTACGAATTGCAAGGATGGGAAAACATGGAGAACATAAATGGAAGGTAATTATGGAAAATGTGAAGTGAATTGTAATAAATTGTCATGAAAAATTGATAAATAAATTATATATGTATCAATTTATGTTTTTTACGGAGAGATTGGTTGAGAGGATGGAAAAGTGAACATAAATCCATCAGAATAAGAAAATCTAAGAAATTCTAGGGGATGAAAGAGGGTGTGGTTAAAAGCATGGGAGTAGGGTACGCTGTGTGCTCCAATACTCTTGAAGAATTGTCGACGATTCGAGCCAAAATGTGTTCACCAGCCGGGTTTTCGTTATCTGCAGGAGAGTGAATCGCAAATGGAACAAATCTCGGGCGGATAGATTTCGAGCCAGTTTCACTGATGGTTCGGTATTCGAAGACAATTGAATATAATGAAAGATATTCTCTTCACCATCATGGTGAGAGGTCATCAAAGTAAAATAGTTCATCATTTGAAAAATAAGAATGTACATTAAAAACATAATGTTTTTCAGGTTTTTTTTTACTTTTTTATTTTTTTTGGTAGATTTTATTGTTTTGCAATATTGGATAAAAATGTGACATTTATAAGATATATACATAATGGTGTATAGAAAATGTCATGGAAGGCAATGTGACAAATAGAAAAATGTGATGCAAGTCCCAGCCTATGACGAGACATGCATAGACCCTATGTAAGCTGACACTACAGCAGCGTTATAAATAGCTAATCAGAAAAATATTTTTTTAGATGTTTTTATTTTTTTAGAGACATTTGTTTACGATAGAAACCTGAATTGAAACGATAAGGATAACTGCACGTGGGCTAAGATACTGTCAGGTTGCTCAGGCCTAGACAGATATAAGATGAGGAATAGAAATAGATGTAACATACATAGACCCTAAGTAACCTGACTAAGATACTGTCAGGTTGCCCAGGCCTAGACAGGTATGAAATGGGGAATAGAAATAGATGTAACATACATAGACCCTAAGTAACCTGACTAAAGAGATACAAAAAGTAAAGGTACATATAAAACTAGTCCCAGGTTTTGATGAATGTATGAAAGCACAAGCCCGATCCAGGCAAAGTGCCGCACAGTCAGAAACTGCACATGGGCTAAGATAGTGTCAGGTTGCCCAGGCCTAGACAGATATGAGGGAAGAGTAGAAATAGATGAAACATACATAGACACTAAGTAACATGACACTTAATAATACCATGTATTTCTGACATTGTGAACAGTTCTATACGTGTGCTAGTGTACAAAATACATACAACTGTTTCAATAACCAGGAATACCGTGACAAAATATATTGTCTATAGAAGTGTTTATTTTCAGAATTTCGCATAGCGATGGAGCAGTAAGAGAATCTACGAGTGTTTTAAATTTACCTGCAGATGTGCACATGCGGAAATGAAGTGGAAGAGAATTCCAAAGATGCGCATACCTAATTAAAAGAAGTTTTGTCGAACTTTAGTGCGAGTAAGGGGAATATGTAATAGCCTCATTCGGTTACGTCGTACAGAACGATTGCAATCTTGGAAGCGCATGGTAGATCTAAGCTTAACTTGGTGCTCTGTGATGATTCAGAAGAAAAGAAAAAGATTAAGGCGAATTCTGCGTAACCATAGCGGGTCAATGTCTAGTAGATTGCATCTTACTTTATAAGGTGGAGGATTAGAGTAGCCTAACATGATTTTGCTAATTCTACGTTGAAGGCTTTCTAGGAGAATACAGTCACGCCTAGCGATGTGAGAGTAGGCTATATTACAGTAATCAAGTAGTGGTAATACTTTCATTTTATATAGACTTAGCCTACTTTCACGAAGGAGGAATTTTTGATTTATCAAACCAAAATTCTGTCTAGCTCTTGCTATGAGAAATCTTACTTGTTCGTTGAAATTGAGAGATGAAGAATATCTAAATCCCAAGTCTTTGATTTCGTTAGAAGGTGCGAATGGTGTATTGTTGAGAATAATACTACCGGGGGGTATTGAGCAGCGTATACCCATGAATTGCGTCTTCAGAGCTGAGAATTCTAAACCCCATTGTGAGCTTCAACTTGAAAGGGTTGAAAGATCGTCGTTGAGAGAGTCTATAGCCTGTGATACCTCTATGGCTGGAAAAGCTAAAACAAGTTTAATATCATCCGCAAAGATAAAAAGCTTTGAGTTTTTTACGAAATGCTGCACATCATTAATATATATAAGAAAAAGGAGGGGACCTAATACGCTACCCTGAATGACTCCACTTGGTATAGGTTGTGTTTCAGAGGATATGCCATTAACGGAAACGGAGAAGGTGCGATCAGAAAGATATGAGCAGAACCAATTAAATAGGGGTCCGGAAATACCAAGTGATGATAATTTTCGAAGAAGAAGAGAATGAGGAACCTTATCAAATGCTTTGGTAATGTCTAAGAAAACTGTCAGTACAGCTAATCCATGATCTATGGAGGCCGTTATATGGTCCAAATATTCCAGCTGACAGGTAATGCAGGACTTTTGATTTAAAAAGCCATGTTGGAATGGAGAGAAAGCGTTTGGGCCCAAGTAAGCTATTAATGCGTTTTTGATCAACTTTTCGAATAGCCTAGAGAGAAAAGGTGTGTGATTAATTGGGCGATATTTAGTGACGATGTGCAAATTCCCGGTTTTAAACCGAGGTACAATGACAGAATGTTTCCATTCGAGAGGAAAAATACCAGATTTAATAGAAAGATTAAACAGGTTTAATAAAATTAATGGTATATCATCCGTATTTAGTTGCAAGATTGCTGGAACAAAGCCCACAATATCAGGCTTCGCCGACACATTGAGCTAACTTCTTGTAAACTAAAGGAGATGGAATCCATACACATTGAATTATTATTTTGATTTGGGAGTACAGGGTATACGCTGGTATTGAATGACTGACTAAAATAGTTCAGGAAAAGCTTACTTATTGCTAAAGAGTCTGATGTTGATGATTCCCTACCATCATCGTTGAACACGAGTGTAGAAATTTCATGTTTACTTAGATTATATCGAGATCTCGTCAGACTGTTCAAAGACTTGGTCTTCGAAGCACTGTTCAGGGCCATTCTTTCTTGATTCTCGATTAATTGTAATTTGATTGTTGTAAAAGAGCTAAGAAGTTCCTTGAGACGTAAAAATGAATAAAAGTCTGGTGTGTGGTTGACAAAAGCAGAAAGACGGGCTATCTTTTTTTCAAGAAGTTTTATTTTATCAAGTTTAATAGGTTTAGTCTTTCGATGAAGTGATGCAGTTACAAGACATCTAGAGAGATTTTTATGAAATATGGAAGAGATAAGATTAAAATCTGGAGATATAAAGAAGTCAGTCCAATCAGAGTTTCTGATTAGAGTCGAAAACTTTATCCGATCAATATAAAGACAATCATTATCTGTGCTGATGGATGTCCGAGTTTCATGAAGATGAAGTTGGCACATAACCATTTTATGATCACAACCAAGAAGGGGCGGTATGACTTGCACATTACTAGGATTAGGACCCAATGTGAAAATAAGGTCTAGAAGGCTTGATTGCCTTGTAGGTTTATCTACTGCTTGAGTGTAACCTAGTAAGCTGATTGCTTCTGAAAAAGCGGAAAATTTTCTAGATAGATGGGGGAATTCCAGCATGTATAAGGCATGTTAAAATCACCAGCTATAAGTTTATTTTTATGAGGGGTCAGTGAAACTTCAATAAAAGCATTTTTTATCTTATCAAGATTATGTGAAGATGGAGGAGGTGGGTTGTAAATACAACCGAAAAGGGCGTCCAGTGAAGGTATATCGATCCATACGGAATCACCAATATCATCCAGTGTAGAAGAAGAATAAAGTTTGGCCGGGATATCCTTAGTAATATATATGATGCAACCACCACCACGAGTGGAGCACCGATTTTTACGAAAAATATTATAATTTGGGAGGAAAAGGAGTGCGTCTGCATCTTCATCAGTCGTCCAAGTTTCAGTGATTAAGACTACATCAGTCGGGTTAGTAGATAGGAAAAATTGAAGATCAGACATTTTAGAAGTAATGGATCTCGCGTTAAATAGAAGGATGCGGATAGGGGAAGTAGAAAGAGGTGTATTGATGATAGGGGCCGGAGATTTGAAACTAGATTGCACTACATCGTGTAGATGGGTGGAAACACAAGGGGAAAATTTGAAGGTTGGAAATGGTCTGAGTAAAACTGGGTGGGAGCGTATGATGGATATATTTGTGGAGCAGGGTGTGGCCAAGTGAAAATTCTATGGGCGTTTGTTTGTGGTGGCTTAAAAGTTTGAGGGTTGGGATAAATATAAGGAAAGTTAAAGTTCCTATTTAGTACAAGATTTTGTGGATTTTCACCATGCTGCATAGAGTGAGGGTAGGATCACGATGCAGAATTAAGACGACCGTAAGGTGAAGGACCATAATAATTAAAGGTGGGAGCGTGTATAGGTAATTGGTGAAAATTTTTTCTTGAATAACTAGAATTACTCTTTTTGAAAGAGCCATTCGTATAAGGCCTAATAATTGGCGCTTGGTTGAGGAGAGGAGCTATTGCTCTAAATGTTGGAAGCTTAGCTTTTTTGTTATCCTTAATAATTGGGCGAGGGACAGTTTGTGGATCAACGATTACCTGGGGTGTAGCAGGTGATCCGACGTCTAAGCTGATAGATACATTTTCAGTCGCGACACTTATGTCAGTGAGGTTAGAAGTCTGGTTGCTACAAGATGGGGATTGGGTGCTTTCCGTCGCGGGCTTGGGAATTTTGCGGGTGAACTTACGTTGTAGGGGTGTGTTGTCACGTTTAAGCAACACATTCGAGAATCGAGGAAGTGAAGCTAGAACATGCTTGTTTTTTAGGATGTGAGAAGCATATTCTTCGTTAATAAATTTGATAAGGATTGGGGTGCGTCTAGCAATTGACGATTTACGAAGCCTAATGAGTGTCGCTGAGTCAGCCGGAAGGCCGTAATGAGAGAGGATTGACCGTTTGAGTTCATCCAACGGGTATTTATCGTCTATATTCAGAAGGATTATGTTCTTAGCTCTAATTCTCCGTTGCTCTATTTCCGAGGTTAGAGATTCAACGAAGCGTCCCGTGCGTTGAAGCAGATCATAGTCAAGATTATAGTTGGGGTCAAGGAGAATTGCCAATGGTTCTAGTACCTGGAAAAGGCGCGATATACTGTTCACTTTATCAACCATGGTTTCAAAATTAGTCTCCAAATTGTGTAATTTAGAGAGTAGAGTCGACATATTCGAGTCTAGTACGACTGAACATTTATTCGATCGTGGAGTAACACGTTGTGTGTTTCGAGATGTTTTCAAGTATTTAGAAAGCACCATATTTAGCAAATGAACGTATGAATCAATATATGTGATAGAGAGAACAAAGAAACTTGCCGAGTTTCAAAATGCCCCGCTTTCTTCGTAATCTTTTCTGTTGTATGGTAAATCTTCTTTACACGATCTGGTCAATTGTTGGTTTTAATTTATTGTTTTCTGCCATATGTCGGTCATTGTTTGCGAAATTTAGTTGGCCATTTTTTGGGCTTCAGTATTTTTGCTTGGAATGGGGACGCATATTGGGAGTTGTTATGGATGTTTATTCACGTGTTTACAATGCCGAGCAGTGCATATTGAGGTCGCACACTCCTTGACAACCGATTCATTTATAATGGCTTTGTTTCGGTTCATCGCCCGTCGCGGTGCCCCAGAGAATATATATTCTGATAACGGAAAACATTTTGTTGGTGCTAATAAATCGATTCGTGTTTGGATAAGGAATATCAATGATTCGGTCGCCGTCAAAAACCTTTCATCTCGAGGAATACAGTGGCATTTCAACCCACCATACGCAAGTCATAGAGGAGGAGTTTGGGAGCGTCTAATTCGATCGACAAGAGCGCTTGCTGGCATGTGCATTGAACAAATTCCCTCGGAAGAGACTTTGTTGACAGCATTGATTGAAGTAGAGCGCATATTAAATAACAGGCCTTTAGTCCCTATCTCCTCAAGTGATATTGAGGCAGTTGCTCTACGCCCAAACGATTTATTGCTACAGCACAGCAATCTCAAAGTCCCAGTGAACATTGGATTTGCAGAAAGAATGAGAATGAACTGGAAGCAGGTCTTGTATTTAACAGATGTATTTTGGAAAAGATGGAAGCGAGAATATTTACCAATCTTACAAGAACGACAACGATGGATCAACACACGTCGCAATTTAATTCCCGGTGATGTAGTATTGGTTATATCTGAAGAATTGTCGAAAATGTAGTGGCCGCTAGGTATTGTTGAGACAGCGGAAGTGAGTGATGATGGTTTGGTACGAACGGTCAGCATACGAACAAAGGATGGCGTGATCAGGCGTGATATTCGTAAAGTATGTTTGTTAGAAGGGTCCCAAGATGAGGTGGGTGACTTGGGTAAGGATCAGGACAACCTTTCTTTATAAGGCAAGAAGCAGCACCGGAGGATGTGGTGAGTCTGCGGCTTGCAACCGCATTCTCTATAAAAAGCTACTAATATCCAATGATGGTGATGTAATGTGGCGGAAGTGACTCGCCACTAAATAAAGTCATTTGCTGCTCTGAATTCGTTAGGGTATTCGTCGAACAATCGTTGTACAGTTGAGCCCTAGAAAAAATTTGGTCGGAGGTGTAAGGTTAAAAGTAGTTTGAAATTCTTCCTTTCCCTTTAACATTCCTTTTATTTTGAACCTAGTTACAAAACCTAAATTTTGTGTAATAGATTTTGCTTGTGTTTAATTTTCCTACAGTATTTTGATATAAAACTTTTCTTTTTGTAATTATTTCTGTTATTGTAAATCTTTTCTTTATACGACTTCGGTCAATTGTTTGTTTTAATTTATTGTTTCTGCCATTGTCGGTCATTGTTGCGGAATTTGGTTGCCATTTTGGGCTTCAGTAATTTGCTTGAATTTGGACGCTATTTTGAGTGTCATTTTTGATTGTCACAGAAAGTTTGGACGACATTTTGGTCGTCTTTGGTTTGAATTGATTTTGATTCTGGAGTATTTGGCTCCATTGTTGCTGTGACGTTCCTATACAATTAAGGTTTGTATAGTTATTTTTGTTGTAATTGTTGTTAATTACAGTACCGTAGAATATCCCAATTGTTGTTTTGAATTTATCGAAATAAGAACCGGGTGGACTACGCGTAACTCACGTCACTACAATACAATCTGAAAGCTTGCTAAGTCGGATCTATTCATACAAAAATCGTCTATTTGCAACGTATCGTTCTTTGTGTGTGTCAACCGTGGATTTTTCTACAGTTCGTTCGTTTATTTGAATCGATTTTGTATTTCTGCTGTTCGATTAACCCATCGGTGTTTATCACTGTCGGGAAATACTCGGAGAAATACACTACGTGAAATCAAATTCACACCAAAAATCTTAAACGGAATCTGGCAAATTAGCGGCTAAATCGAGTGACGAAATTTTCCGACAACCCGTCATTTTCCGTCAACTCCGCCCAATACCATATAAACCAATCGCAGCCGAATCGATTTTTGTGCTCCGATTTGTACTTTTGGTTGACCCCGTTAACATGAAACAATCTGTTGTTCGCGAAACGTGCGTCGTCTGCATGAAAGTCGTCAGTGGTAAGGTCAAATCTGTCACGTGTCAAAACTGTTCCCACACATGTCACCCAAAATGTGACAAATCATTGACCCCGGATGCGTTATCAATCCTGATGGATGAAAACATGCCTGGTGTATGCTACGTGTGCGAAAGTTGTCATGCTAGACCAAACGCACATTTAACTGCTCGAACAAGTGTTGCGCAAAGCAACCTGGATGATCGGATGCTGTGCTTAGAGTTTATCATACAAACGTTGAAGACATCGGTAGAGACTCAAAATTCTCAGTTTGCCAGTATATTTTTCGATAGATCGGAAACCACTGACGGTAATAATAGTCAAATGAACGTTAAATCTTTGATTTTTTAACACGAAGGTTAAGCTATGCAAATGTGCCGGAGTGTCTTGAGAAGCGTTCTTTTCATCAAAAGGCCACCTTTACAAATGTGACTGTTAAAGGCCTGTCTGCTCAAAACATCCCTGGTCCGCAAAAAGATACGAAGCCAAAGCTACCCACTCACACAGAGGATCAGCGAAAACCTTCAGGTTCGAAACCAAAAGTCATGGTGCAAAATAATCCAAAAGTGGACATGATAAGTATTCGATCAAAAGTAGTTGAAACGTCCAGCAACTAGCGAAAGCGCCAAACACCCAGTGTACATTCAGTCTATGGACTAAGCGTGATTTGCACCAACGTTAAGCAAACGAGTGCTACCTTACTAGCGTACAGGCTAAAGCACGATGAAGAAGAATGGAAAAGGTTGTGCAATAACATGGACTTGGAGCCAGTTGAACCACTATCATTGATACGACTAAGTCGTAAACCTACTTCTTCAAATCTGCACCAGCCAAGATTGCTTAAAATCACGGTTCACTCCAAAAGATATCTTGAAAACATCTTACTATCCGCTTTTTTTTGCGTAAGATGCGTTTAGAGACCACTGCAAGGATCTTTGCTGATGTGTCCTGGTAAAAAAGGGCCCGAAAGGACCGGCAACAAAACCAAACGAAACAATGAGATGATCGAAGTATAATCCTTTTAAGAGTTCCAGAAGCTGATGAAGCAACTGATAAAGCGGTGCGACGCAAACACGATCAGATACAATGAAGATTCCTCAGTGATATACTTGGTTTGCATGATGTAGTTGTGACGGACACGTTCCGCATCCCCAAATCTACGAATTATAAGGGCATCGGTCCTAAGCCCCTTAAAATAACGTTCTTGCGTAATAATATGTTGAACACGGTCAAAACGCGTGAGAAAAATTTCCGCAGAATAATCATGCGAGAAATTAGACTGTGTGCATCGAAACATCATATTGGAAAAATAGATGCACCACTAAGTTCAATAGAAACACTACCAAGTCAATCATTTATTGACGTGTCAGAAACAATTTTAGCCGATACGATGGATCACTGTATTTCAACAGTACAACCACAAAACGATCAAGCATCCCTGCATGCAAAAAACCTTCAGTTGCCGACTCTGGAGAAGTCGGTCTAACATATATTCTGCACTCCGCTAGCCTTCATCCCCACACCCCATCCTTGTTGAGAAAAACAACTACGAAATTCATCTACACCAATGCACAATGTCTCGGAAACAAAACATTCCATACCCCGAACCATCCCATACAGGATTCATTCACGCGAAGAATAACGAGGAATTATCGCACCCATGAATATGTGCTGGTTGTACCCCATTCCCGCCTGAACTGTAGAAGGTATTTTTATATTGTCCGTGTCTGTATTACTTGGGACAGTTTACCTTCAACCGTTGCTCACGCCACTAGCTCGCATGAATTTAAAACGAAATTAGACGAATTTTCATCGCACTATTCGCTTGCAAAACACTTATATACTGTTTAAGCTATGTTTTTATATTGTTTATACACTCAAATTCCAATTTTTACCATTCTATGGTTGTTGATAAGCTTGCTGCTTCTTAGACCATTGAAAACCTTGAATTACATTGAAATATAAAATATTGCAAAATTCTAGAAAAAATCTCGATGTACTTCATGCTCAGACTCGACAAAGCCACTGACCTTCCAACATCAAAGATGTAAGATGTTTAACTACAGTAAATATTTAGAATTCACACACTTCCTGAGATCTCAACAACTTTCATGGGTTTTATAACAGAACGATATGGATTAGCAGTAACCTAAAGAATACATGAAAGTATTTCGTGGTGTAAAACAAGTCCTGTCAAAACATTTCACTGCTCATAATGATCTTCAGTAGTTTCACAAACAGGTGCTTCAAAGGATAATTAACACTTATATCCGGTCAACAATGGGTTATATTGAACAAGCATGATCCCCATAGTTTTCATGGTTTTTCAGCATCGGTTATAACCCGGTGCACATAAAATACAATCCGGATAATCTCTTAGCGTCGTGATCGTCGAAGATTTCAAACAGACAAAAAGAAACAAAGATTTTAGCAGTGGTGGGTGCTTCTCTTCATCTTTCCACCGAAAGAAATTCTGGACGCTCGGTTTGTTCAAGTGGGTTCACCTACCAAATTCAAAGATCTCACGGCATTGCCGAACATATTTGGAAATATCAACTGATGCTTTTAGCTAGATTAATTATCTAGATTAGAACCAGACATTTTGCATCAATTACATAAAGATGCCACTATGTTTCTTCCGAGTGACAAAGCCAATTCGGTGCATAGAGATCTGATATTCATCAGGGTATTGATGCAAGTCGTTATTCTGCCATAAGAAGTAGCTCATTGATGGTTTATAGTTAACAGACAAGACACCTGCGCAAAAATTTCTTCAAGGGCGCCCGAAAGCGCTGTCTCCTTATTACGAAATCGGGAATCGAAAACAAGTGGAGTACAGAAACCAAGTTACCAGTTTTTCGGGACCTTGGTGTAAACTATCAATGTATGAATCCGCGTTGATGTCTTGAAAATTCATTTTTTGGTCCAGCAAGATTAAACGAGCTGGAGAAATTTGTATCCCACCCTACAACCGTGTTCCTTATCAAGTTTTTGTGTCATAATTTTCCCGTGATATTTTTGTTTGTTCTTTAAATTAAAAATAACATTTAAACTAAATGTTAAATCTTTGAGAGTTTTTTTCGAACATTGTTCCTTTGTTTACGTGCACTTCGGCTTCCGCACATTTTAATTTGTCCGTTACCCGTGTTTACCGTTATTGGAAAATGGTAATTTTTTGTGCTCTCAACTGAGCTGTTTGACTTCCGTTTATATGACACGTTTGGTTCGCATTAAAACCTGTATTCGATTACCGTTGAGGTTTGTTATATTTTGTTTGTTAATTGTCTTTGTCAATATAGTACAGCATAAATTGACGTATTGTTCTGATTTGAGATCGATTCGTAAACGCTCGTCATTCCCGGTATAAGAATCTCGTGGCTTGTAGCAGGCAACTAGTTTCCGTGACAGGAACTATTCCTTAGTGACGATTTGGTCGCTACAGTACTCAACGTTGGATTTCGATTTGGACCGTATTTTTCTCAATTGGAGAAAATACATTACTCAACGTCGAATTCGCTGACGTCAATATGCGTGTTACCCGTAGTTTTGTGGGAAAGATCAAATCCTCTCAACAATTGGTCGATAATGGAACGGAAGACACCGCAGGTGAGCGCATTCATTATTCTGTTGAGGGCTCTCGAGGTAGCTTAAGGGGTTCAACGATCGAATCAAACATCCTTGTTCGTAAGGCTTAGATGCGTTCGGAACGACTAAAACTGTCGCAGGAACGTGAAGCTCTCGAAAAGCAGCACAAAGAGAAAT
Source organism: Atriophallophorus winterbourni (assembly GCA_013407085.1). Lineage (NCBI taxonomy): Eukaryota > Metazoa > Platyhelminthes > Trematoda > Plagiorchiida > Microphallidae > Atriophallophorus > Atriophallophorus winterbourni. The sequence goes on from JACCGJ010008838.1 coordinate 11,610, forward strand.
TGCTCGATGCAGTACAGGAGGTTGAAATGGCCGAGATTGCTGCTTCTGCATCCGACGATGCTGATTCACAGTTGCAAGATATTGATACCAATCAAAAGTTTGCAAGTTATCTTGCGCATTCTGGGCCTCAAAAAGCAGAAGTAGCTGACTACCCTCGTTCGGAGGTAGAAGACTCTCTTCGTAATGAAACGCCCGGTTGCTTATCAAGATCTGACCTTCCGAAGATAGAATTGATGTATTTGATGGTTTAGCTAGCACGTAGTGGAAATTGTTTCGTCAGTTCGAGACCTATGTTGAGTCTAGAACTCGTGATGAAGGACAGAGGTTTCTATATTTGCTACATTATTGCCGGGGTATAGCAAAAGAATCCATTGAAGAGTGTGTCATGCTGCCACCTGAACGTACGTATTGGTTATCGACTAAAGTCGTTGTTTAACGCGTAGACCACCCGTTTCTTAGTTTCGACAATTCAAAACCACAATGATTCGAGTTTACTACGGTTCTATTAACAATATTAATAGACAATAACAATTAACAAACCTCAACTGTACCGGAATGTACAAATGATGTGAGCCAAATGCTCAAAGTTTCCAAATGACAACAACAAATTCAGCCAATGCTGACAAGATAGACTGCCAAGTGATAAATGCAAAGAAATAAAATTACCAATACAATGGTGAACAATCGTCTCTGTTTTCTCCAAATACCACGAGCAAAATATGTGGAATTTTAATGGCAGCCAAGCAAAATAAATTACTTCAGTAAAACAAAACGGGATATACAAGTGCATAAGGAAAATGTGTACACAAAAACAATGTAAGATAAAATTAATGAGAATTAAGAAGAATTCAATTGTTCAAACAGAAAAATACGAAGGAATTTTACACAAAATTTTCGTCATTTACACCTCCCGCCAAATTCCTTCTAAACCTGGTGTTCTGAATGAAATTAACTGATTGGTTCCGCCTCCCTACCCAACTACTCCAATCCTAACCCAAAAAACGCAAGACAAACGGCAAATGACTTTATTGAGTGGCGAGTCACACACGCCACATCGCATTGCTATCACTGGACATATGTGGCTTTTTATAGAGAAAACGTTTGCCAAACGTAGACTCACCACGTCCTCCAGCTTTGCTCCTGCCCTTTAAGAAGTTCGAGCTTGCCCTATTCGCGCCACCGCGCCCACCTCCGGGCCTTCATCTTCTTGAGATCCTTCCAGCAGACAAATTTTCCGTATATCACGTGTTACCAAACCATTTTTTGAGCGAACAACAATCCTGACCAGATCATTTTTGCTCACATGAACATGTACAACAATACCAATTGGCCAAGCACGCTTCGAAGTTTCAACACTGCTCAATAATACCACATCCCCAACACAAAAATTGCGTTTGCGATTGATCCATTTTTGTCTTGTCTGTAGTAGTGGTAGGTACTCAGATTTCCAGCGTTTCCAGAATACGTTTGCCAGGTGCAGCGATTGTTTCCAATTCCTCTTATAAGTGTCAACAAATCTTTCTTCAGAATGCATTCCATCATTCGAGCGATTCAACAAAAAATCGTTAGGACACAAAGAACAAGAGTCAATATCCTCTGAAGACAAAGGAACAAGCGGTCTGTTGTTCAGAATTCGCTCAGCTTCAATTAGAGCGGTTTGCAGCGTCTCGTCCGATGGTGTTTGTTCTGTGCATGTAGCATTAAATGCACGACGAATTGATCTTATCAGCCGCTCCCAAACACCTCCTCTATGACTAGAGTACGGAGGGTTAAAGCACCACTCAATACTATGTGAAACTAGTTTATCCGATAAACCGTCACTGTTCAATCCATTTAGCCATATACGTAGCACTCGTTCAGCGCCAACAAGGTTGGACCCATTATCCGAATGAATAATCTGCGGTTTACCTCGACGTCCAATGAAACGAAAGAGCGCCATCAAAAACGAATCCGTATCCATAGAATGGGCTACTTCAATGTGGACTGCGCGTGACTGTAAACAAGTAAATAGGCATCCGTATCGTTTTTCTACAGATCGGCCTCGCCTAACTTCAAACGGTCCAAAATAATCCAGACCCACTTTAGCGAACGGGTAAGAACCTGTGGTCACACGGACTGAAGGAAGATCAGACATCAGTTGAGTTGCCGGTCTGGCATCTAACCGTTTACAGGTCCTGCGCAGGACGCTGAGGGTATGCGCCAGGCCAGAATGTCCTTCGAGCAGATGAACATCAAAAATCAATAGGTCAGTAACATTATGCCTTTTAGGAATTATAATGGAATGAATGCTTTCATCTGCAAGATCAGAATGCCTCAATCGACCACCAACTTTCCAAATACCTTGATCAATAAATGGGCGTAACTTCTTCAATGATGACAAATTGAACTCACAGGGCTCACTTAGCGCCTTATCACCAAATACATTCCGCTGCGTCAATCGAATAATTTCTGCTTCGGCATCCCGGAATTCGTCTAATCCGATCTTGCCGATCTTACCGATAAAGATCCATTGGAACAATGACCAAACATGATAATAACATAACGCTTGAAACGGATCAGCCATGCAATCGAGCGTACAAGCCGTTTCCAACTAGAGAATCGACGAAGAATGACGTCTATTCCACACCCTGACTCAACCGAAGTAATGTTACAATTGGCACGCTTGAATTCAATTCGTTCGCTGCACTGTGGATCAACTACTTCAGGCCACATATCAATGGTTTGTTTCAGGAAGTCGGGGCCGTTCAACCAAAATTCCAATCGAGACAATTCCATGGCACACCGTCTATCATTATCCTCCCACCAGAGAATTCTAAGTGCGTCCCTATCATAGTTTGGCACTTTGACTTGGAGGAACATCTCTTCGATGTCATCAGCAACAGCATAAACATGTAATCGAAAGCGCAGCAATACGTCGATCAAATTTGTGGTCAGATTTGGTCCTTGAAATAGTACATCATTCAACGACACACCATTGTGTTTAGCCGCACAATCGAAAACTACTCTCAGCCTTTCCGGTTTCTCAGGATTGAAAACCGGTTGGTGAGGCAAATACCAAACAATATTCTCCGTGGCATTATTCAGAACGGGTTCGATATAACCAATCTCCAAATGATGTGCCATAACCTTGCTGTAACGCTCGAACAAAACACTATCGCGTTCAAATCGACGCCGCAAGTAGCTTAAGCGCTTTTCCGCTGACAAATAATTTGTGGTCAGTTTGCTTCTATCAGGCTTCCAAGGTAGCGGTACCTGAAAATGACCGTCGATAATTTTTGATCCGCTTACGAGCGACAATGCATCTCCGTCATCGCGCGATCGTTCATTTCCTTCAGCGTGTATGTCTGCAATTTCTGCATTGTACAGACGGTTGACACATTCATCAATGGACCCTTGCTCCAAGGAAGAATTCAAACACAAGATATCCTTTGGAGTTTGGCATGCTGGGCCTTGCAGAATCCACCCCAACAACGTTTTGGTTGCAAATGGACGGCGCCTGCCTCCTTAGCGCTGTTCCAACGCCCAATGTGCTTCAGGGACATCGCAGCCTATGAGCACAGTCACAGGCTGATCACTAACATCAAGGAAGTCAACGTCTTTCAAGTATGCAGGTCGTTCACTCAAGGCTGTCATTGGACACTGTGATACACGAGGCAACTTTTCTACTGTGTAAGCCTCAGGGACGTGGATTACTTGACTGCCATCAAACGAGTGTATTTCAAATTTCAAACGAGAGCAAGTAAGTTTACGCTGATGACCCAAAGTGGTCAATGAAACTTGCGCAGGACTTTTAGGCATCCTGTTCTGTTCAACGAAGTCATTAAGAATCAAAGTGGTATCAGAACCACTATCCAAGAAGGCAACTGCATTTATAAGCCCATTTGGAGTCTCTATCTTGATGGGTACAGAACCTAAGAACACCTTTGCACTGAATGCCGCATGACTGCAGTGAATATTCGTGGACGGTTTCTCTGCAGCGTGGTTGTAGTGTAGAAGTATGTGGTGTCGTTTACCGCATTTTTCGGCAGTGCACCACGGCTTGTATTTACATGACACAGCGCCATGTGCCGGTCGCAGACATAAAAAACAAACTGCGTTGCGCCTGGCGATTTCCCAGCGCGACTTAACATCCGATTCAATGAATTTCGGACAACTTTGTAACTCATGAGGTGCCTGGCAAATGCAACATTTCATGCTAGGCCTTACGTCACTTGTGGTGACAAAAACATTCCTTTTCTCAGTGGTTTGGAAACCACTCCTCGCATTCGGGTATGCACGAGGTGATTGCTGATGCGTGTTTGAGCTAGTTGTTTTAAGCAGCTGCCCAAACCTGCTCCTTGCGATACGTGCACGCCGTGACACAAATAGTGTCAAGTGCTCAAATGTGACTCCATGGCCGTCCATGCTGAGTTGATCCGCCGCATCAGCCCACTGATGCTGTAAGGCGACAGGTAGACACTTAACAACGCCTTCCAAGGTGGTTACAGAATTCAAATCTGCTTCACAACCCATTTGCTTCAAAGCAATTTGGCAGTTTTCCATCCTTAAGGCGAGGTTTGACAGACTATCGGAGGTGTTTCTTACTCGTGTTGCTTCACTCAACATCCCGTTCAATAACGAGCGTGCAACAACATGAGGTAGGCCGAACATTTCCTTTAGAATGCTGCGTGCTCTTTCATAACCTTCTTCAGGCGGCAACATAACGCAAGCGTCAATCGCATTTCGAGCTTTACCTCGGCAATAATATGTGAGGTACAATAGGAGCTGACCAGAATCAGTAGTTTTTGATTCCACATGGCATTCAAACTGCCTTATAAACTTCCAGTAGTCCACTGGATTACCATCAAATGATGATAATTCAACCTTGGGAAGTGAAGCAGGATCTTTCACGATTCTCTTTGGCGCTTTGCTCACTTCCGATTCAGGTTGACGATCAGCGACGGGAAAACTGGCCACCGGATTGTCGTTGGATCGGCACAACTGAGCTAACATTCCCTTCACTACTGCTAATTCCTGCTGTAAATCCCGCATAGCCTGTTCGGGTTTAGGTTCTAAATTACAACTACCTAAAGGCGACAAGCAAGAGCTATGTGAGGCAGAACCAGCAGTGTCATTACATTCACTATCAAAATGTTTCCCAGTAGGGATCAACCGTTTCGATTTTTTAGGCATTATCAATTAATGCAAAAACGAAGATATAAAAAAAGAAAAACAGGGGACGTCACCAAGTTTGAAACGAAATAGAATTGCTGCACGAAGATCCAAGTTGATCCTTGTTCAAATAGGCAGACGATCCAAATTGACCGTTTCCAAATGAGCAATTCAATTTTCTGTTT
>JACCGJ010008841.1:0-10600 GCA_013407085.1 Atriophallophorus winterbourni
TAACACTATATTGATCTGTCAATTTCTTTCTAATGTTATCACTCACAATCATGGTTTTGTTAGCTAAAAATCCACTGTTTACCAATTATTCATCTGTTAAAACCATGTAATAGTTCAAGGCACAAACAATAAAATGAATACAAGTCTTTTCCAGTACGGTTGCGTTCTCTTTGGTTTCTTCGAGTCAAAGTCGTATGTGGATGTAACAGGAACACACGGAGCTTAACAATCCGCTCCTTACTATCCACTACACAAGCCAGTTGCTATGAAGTTGAAAGATGTCCATACTGCACCTAAATAAATTTTTAAATATTAAACATATAAAAACGTTAATAGCTGGAAATATAGATTTGTAAAATCTGGATAGAAAATCTCTGAATTTTCACGTAAATTCATTTTGTAAGACAGGCTGGGCTATTAAATTTCGATCAGTCACTTTGCTGATTACGTTTTGTATGTTATTCTTGAAGCTTATATGTCTAATGTTGAAATGTTAACATGATACACTCCATAGAATAAAAATAAAGGGTAAGAAAGACTGCAACCTTCTTAGTCACTATGGTGATTATTTACTCAGGTATCCGAAAGTATCGAGCAGCAGTCCATAGAAATAATTCTCAGAATCTCAGAATTCACGAGCAAACGAGATTAATAAATAATTTTGAATAGCTAGCGAACGAGATTCTACCCCATAAGCAGAAACGTATGGTTGTAGACTTTTGGAATTGAAAACCGAGTAAAACAGTAGTGATCCATCACTCTTAGAGATGGTCTTGTAGAAAAAGTTGGTGCAATATTCATACCGTGAAAAATCATAAAGGAGGGGAGTAGATGAATATTAGTGTGAAAGAACCTCTGTAAACTTGATAAAGAAGTGATGTCTTCATATTTCGAGTTACAGGGATTGAAATTAATAATAAATATTTATTTATGCGAAATAAGTTTAAAATTTAAAATAATACACGATAAAGATTTTAAATAAAATACATTTTCGATATGTGAATATTGTAACATCAGGATGTGTGCAGAAATATTTTTGCTATACTTTAGATCACGCTGGAATAAAGGAAATTGTTTTAATCGATTTATTACTAAATGAAAGTTGAATGTATGCCACTCACGGAAAATCTAATTGAAATAAATCAATGCATGAGTAACCTTGAAATTGACGTTTGCTGGATTAAAACGAGAGTGAAACATCAATTTTATCAGTATCACAAAGCGACAGTGAACCAAGTTTTGAATAAGGATGAGCATTCTTTTTGATTTATGATTAAAATATCTTTTATTTACAAGATTGTTTTTAAGTGTCACAAGTGTGTATTCCTGTGAAAAGTAGGATGCTTAGAACTTTACTCAGTTAGTTCAGTTCAGTTGCATTTCAGTTGCACAGGACAGTTAGTGGCTAACAAGCCAATCATGCGTCCAAAAGTTTCTGCTTGTAGAGAACAAAATGTGACTTCGTCGCCGATTTGTTTTCGGTTGTATGCCAAAAAAAAGCGTCCACCATTTTAACTGACACCCTCATGAATTTTTTTCGCCGTAAAAGATAATCTGAAATGGAACCGAAAAACTCCCTTTAAAGGATGGCGAGGATAGGCTCTAATGCGTCCCATAGATAACATGAATATCATACCAACTATTTGATTATGAAAAAAATCGGGAACTAAAAAGGACACCTAAAGTTTGGTCTCTTCATTACAACCTCTACCAAAGCAGATCGAACAACCTCTTTGGACATATCTCTTGACCAGATTTATTAGGTGGCCTCGAGTATCCACATTAGCGCGAGAGAATACGTATCATTTTGATGAACGAATCTGAAACCTGTCATGATTTTAAAAATTTAAATCTAGTCAACACTAAGCCTTCTGCTTTTGGGTGAGAACAAATCTAGTCTCAGTAATCGTTCCTCATACTACATACATGATTAACCTTCAGTCATACCAGTAGCTAAGCGTTAAACATATTTAAGATGGATTATATTTTTTCCAAATATGGTGACTATGCTTAAAAGTCGTAATCCAGATGTAGTATGTCGACAGGTTTGTATAATTTTATGAAAACCTCTTGGGTCCTGCAGAATAAATTGATGGAAGATGAAAATTCTCACAATCACGTTCTGTAGCACATGCACATTGGCCATGCAGTTTAAACTCCGCAAAAACCTCTCTAAATTCGTCGCGGACGATTTGCATTCCAGTAAATTCAAGTCTACCAACTGATCTACAAACCTCGAGCTTCTTAACGACTTTATAAAGGAGAGATTTATGTATAGATTTCCTGTTAGATCCCATGCAGCAGTTTACTTGATGACCATTTCGACATTTTCAAGGAGATCCTATTTATTCCGTGTTGTGATAAACTTAATATCATCCTCAAAATTATAGCAGGGACACTTGAGTGAAGCTGCTGAGTCATAAATAAAAATTAAGAAATGTAACGTTCCGGGTGCTAAGACGCGAAGAACAAATCTCACGTTCGAAAATGATCCACTGTCTATCCGGATGCGAAATTATCAATTGCGAAAAATTAACGAGATGTTGACAGATCCTATCTCAAATAAATCTCCACAGGATTTTACAAAGGATGTTAGTAAGACTTACCGGTCTGTAATTACGATCTGAGTATTTACATAAGTCTGCTTCCAAATACACGGAATTAATCCACGCTGCAAGGAAGCCCTCATAAGACGACTCACGGGTTTTGACAGTATTGACGCCAGTTTCTTTAATATTTAGGGTGAATGTCATCTGGGACAACGGATTAATGTGGATTAGCTGCTGCAACAGCATTTTTGAACTTATCATCAGTGAATTATAAATCATCGAGTGAAATTACGCTAATCGACCTTATGATGATTTGCATGTTCAATGAATCTATTTGGCGATCAAGGCTATTGACAGTTTGGACATGGTTGAAATTGGAGATGTTATTTCTAATTGTGAGATTACCTGAGTTTTGTTCTGGTGTTGAACGTTACCCATCCAATCACGCGTTTTGCCTTTTAATTGGGCATTACTATGTTCAACCTAAGGGAAATGTTTTATATTGCGTGTTAACCGTGATTTAAAGTCAAGATTCCTTCGCGTTTGATTGAATTAGCCTTATTTCTGATCATGTTTCAACTTGTCCAGAACCGTTATTTCTGAGTGTCATTGTGAGCTTTTTTGGCACGCTCCCGGATTCTTATCACCAGTTGTATTGTACGTGTCCACAACTTTGAGTTGTTGCGTTGCTCAAAGTGCACCAACAGAGCAAACCTATCTTGTAATGTGGACAGACATTGGCGCGTAAGCTGTCAGTTTTTGGAATATCGCCAAATACATTGTCAGACAAGTTCATTTTATATTCTTCTGATTCAGAATTTTAGTCTAAATAAATCAAAAATAAAAATTCTAAAAAAGTCTGAAAGTCTAAAACAGATAGTCTAAAAATTTCGCCGTAGTTTAGAATAACGTTTTACAATACCTGATTATCATTTAGAGGGTGTTTATAACGTGATTACGTTTTCCTAGTGGAGTGAAACATTTGACCTGTCAAACCATTTTTGTTCTGAAAAAGGTTAAGAGATCCTGTCAGCTGTAAGAATAATAATAATGCTGACTAGAATATCTTATGAAAGAATAAAATAGAATGCTCAAATTAAATCGTTGAAGGCAAATATGATTGAAGTGAAAGAATTGTGATAGGAAGGTCAGTTATTGGTTCTCCACGTTGTCAAAGATTTAGAAGCCGAACAATAATCCACAAATTAGTTGATTGAATCTGTTAGAGGAGCTTCTAATCGAATATAAGTTCAGGTAACATATAAAGTTGTTGGCTCGCTATAATGGATTTTTCCCGTTGGCTTTAATGATTCTCACATTTCACATATTCACGAACAGGTTCAGCTCAGTCACAGCGAAAAAGAACAATCCGCGCTGGTTGAATTAGAATTATAAATTTCGAACGTCCCAAGGTTTAAACCATAACAAATACAACATAGAAATTGAGTAAATACAAAAATACTTGCGTCCCTAAACGTACACTGAGCTCGAAAGATCTTCCACACAGTTGTTCAGATGCTGTGGGAAATCAACTTTTTACTACTACGAATCGCAACAGTGGGAACAGGCTCAGTGAGTATTGTAGCATCAGATGTGAGAATAAGATTTAGCTCGAGTTGAAACCTGGTGGAATGTGATCTGAATGATGAAGGCTGATATAAAACATGGCTAGATATTTCGAAAACTGCAGGTTTAAATATAGCAATCGAGACTGTATTAAGGCGACCATTGATTCCGAATACGGTCTTTTTCTTAGCGTGAGATGACTTGATGTGAATAACGAAAACGAGGTTGTGGTGGTTTGCTGATAGTATCACGAGGCGAAAAGACTTATTCGCGCCATATAAGTCAGTGTGTTTGTAGATTATGTGTGTGGAAGGGCGAGTAGGTTGTTATTGAAAACGAAAAACAAAATTGTGTAAACAAAAATTGAGGTCAAAAACAGAAGGATATTTTTAGTGGGATTGATGATAAGATAAAGTTGAACCGTGTACCAATCACGAAACAAACATACAGTTGAAAGGTTTTCGGCACACTTGCTAGCGAGAGAATGACACGCTGTAGTGGCTTTCAAATGTCTATGGAATCCTTCAACAAAACCGTTATCTGATGGATCATAGGGAGTAGTGCGGTTATGTTGACAACTAAAGAATTTTGAAAAATCAGGAAATAGGATAGACTGTAATTGAGATCCACGACCGGTTTTAACAACATCATGTGCGCAACGTTTGCTACCTTATGCTGGATGAAAGCACAAGCAAGAGATTCTTAAAAATATATCAGTATATATGTCAACAGCAGTCAAAATATATGTACCGTTGTTTTAGTAAGGATAGAGCTAACTAATTTTACACGCACATGGGCAAAAAATATTTCAGAAAATAGAGATGATGAGGAGAGATTGTGGTTTAAATAGCAAGAGGTTTTTGCCGGTTGTACGATCCAGGAATGTCAAAGAACAGACCAGGAATGGAAACCAAAACTGTTCGCCAGTAGGACTTTCGTTTCATACAGAAGAATCAGTCTTATCCGGATAAAACACGGGCCAGTATCAGAGTTGGTTTGGGAGTCGGGGACACTAAAACACAATTAAAGATATTATCTTCACCATCATAGCAGAAGGTCATCAAAGTGAAATAGTTCGAGCTGACTTCATCACTAGCGTAATTAATCAGCAAAAATAATAATAATATAGTGAAATAGTTATTCTTTTTTAAAGCAAATTCAAGGAATAGGGAAAATTCGTAATGATACTCTATCGGAGCGTGGGAAATACAAGCAAGTTGAACATACCGCGTTAATGACAGTTGCACGATACAGTGAGTGGTTGACGAGCCAATCGAGCGTCCAGAATTTCTTTCGGTGAAATGCTCCAGAGAAGCAACCATCACTGTCATAGCGTTTATCTTATTGTGATCTGGAGATCCACGACGATTTCGACGCCAAGGGATTAATCGGGTTGTATTTAGGAAGCACCTCTTCCTTCTCTTCTGAATCGAAAGCAGGAAGAATAAAATCCCGTTCAAGCTTCATCACAGCAATAAACATGGGTGACTTCTGCTGACACAGCCAGCCCTCAGACTGGAGAAACACCACTATGTCACTCCGGGGATCCGGTCCATTCGTCTCAACATATGCTGATCCAACGCGCTTTTGAATAGCTGTTCTGATGGTAGAGACAGGAGACCTTTCAGTAGGGTGTTTCAAGTGTTCACCACCCGCGTGGATAGCGTGCTCGCATTTCTTTAGCATTTCTTTAGGCTCCTGCATCTTGAGGACATGTGCACGAGTCCTCGACACACCTACTAATCAAAAGTACCGGAGGAACTCGTCTCCATATTGACCGATAAGAATACTGCGTGTCAGGAACAGGTCAAATAATTCCCTCCGAAGTTCTGGGGGTTAAAGTTTCAGTAAGCTCCTTCTATCCTCGTACGCGAGTTGACGCATACCACGAACCATTTTAGTGCCCATCCTTTGTACCCTCTTCAAGAAATCGCATTCGACTTTAGACTGAGGAAATGCAACCGGTAGCCCATATTCCAACAGAGGACGAACATACGCAGAGAAAAGTGTCTGGAACATTTGCGGGATAATGGTCGCAATTGAACGCCTAATTGCTCAGAGCATCCTGGTAGCGCTACCTATTCTCGAAAAGTGTTAGCCCTCGACTTCAAGGAATCCATAACCAGAATCCCTAAACCATTTTCGACCGTCACCCTCTAATAGGCGTACCTCTAAGAAAGTATTCACTACCAGTGTCATCGAAGTATAATATGCGCATGACCACTGTCTTGTCCTCATTTATAGGCAGTGACCAGCGATATGTCTAGCTGACTAATTTATCAACTGCTTGTTGCAGTTGATTGTAGCCGTCGAAGGAACTGATAGAGGCCCACAGTTTTAGATCATCCGCGAATAAAAGACAATCTATCGCTACCGCATCCGTAATATCATTCACGAACGTTTCAAATAACAATAGGCTACGGCATTCTGCAGCTTGCTACCATCTCTAAAGACAAAAATCTATTCATCTTTACACTGCTTGATCGCCCTGAGATGAATGCCTTGATCCACTCAAGTGGTCAACCTTGAATACCTAAACCATCGACTTAAACGAGCAATCGGCGGTGAGGCACGCGGTAGAACGCCTTACTGAAGTCCATAAAATGACATCGACCGCTCGACCAGAATCAGTCGAAACACGCCAACGTTCTCGCGACAGAAGCAGATTACTTACGCCTGAGAGATTTTAGAGGAATTCATGTTGTTGTGGACACCAACGCTTACACCCCAAATAAAAGTGCTTTATTTTCCTCTTCATCAACTTCTCTAAAATTTTACCGATCACAGAAGTCAAAATGCCCGGCACCAATTGTTATATCTGGCCCAGCCGTAAGCTCGACAGAAACAACTGTAACTGAACTAACTACTAAGTTAGCGAGCTAACGAGTGTCCCACAGTCAACCAAGCACAATTTAAACTCACGATCGATATTCACTGGTGATTATTCGATAGTTCGTCCACTACCTATACAACAGAATTGCTGTGTGGTTAATTGGGCGGTAAATTGATACCCTGTGCTCCGAGCCAGATTTATGTCTGGGTCTAACATCACAGTGTTTCCGTTCTAATGAAGGCTTGCAATTCTATTGAAGTGGTAAATAACTTCAGTATGAGTTCAAAATCATAACCACCCATTGTGCAAAGGCCGAGTGGAATGCCTTATATGTCTGGTTTGAGATGAAACTTTGTTTGCTTGCAGACTTAATTAATTTGATTTAAATTCAATGCATATAGTTTGTAATACGCTAGTTATCCGAAATGTTCTAGTGATATCATTATAGAGAGAAGTATTGAATGAAGTATTTAAAAAATATCAGGAATTCTTGACAGATTGTATTAGGGACAGTAATTCCTATTTTGCAGAATTGGAAGTTCGATCTTGAATAATAAAACACACATTGCTGGTTGAGTTCATTGATCCTGATGTGAAAAATCTGCTGGATGATTCCGATTTATCACAACTGTTTACTGCTGTATTTTCTGAATCTTACAGTGTTTTGACTACAATGAGATATTGGTCACTCAATAATTCGCGGGAACGTACACGAGCGAAGATATCATTAGAGTTTATTGTGACTGCAGCCCATTCATCAATTTTCTTTTCCATTTTCTCTTGAGTAGTTTGTTTTTTGAATTACTGTAATTCTCAACAGATTGTATACGCGCGTATTTTCATCACATACTATTTCACATCTAAGTATATACGCAGATTCAAGTTGGTTCAATATCGACCTCTGATACTGAAACTGATATTGAATGCCGTAGTGGAATAGACTTTGAAATAATTCACGAAATTGTTCAAGATGTTCATTGGGATGTGCACTTGCGATTGGGAGATAATCAATGCACATCTCGAGGAAAACTTGGTCCATTTATCTTTGGTAAGTCCGAGCAGCATTGGGTTTACTGAATAGCATCCCGAGAAATTCAACAGAACAAATTTAGTGGTGATGGCAATTTTGGAAATATAATTCGTCAGCTAAGGGAATGTTTTGTCATGCGCGCACAAAATCCAACTTCTAAAACACAGGTTTTGATGAAAAGACAGTGGGGAGTCATGAATAATATATCAATCTAGAATCGTTACACGATTCAAAGCACGATAATCGCTACATATACGCCTGGCGCTCGGTTTGATCATTTCGACCATATAAAGAGCTGTGGCTCATGGTGAATTTGATGGACGGATTATTCCGAGTTCCATCATATGCTAGAATTCTCGGTTGGCAGCTTTACGAGTGCCAGGCGCCACCCTACGTGGTCATATGTACACCAGGGGTCCACGGGTTAAAATATGTTGTTTGATGTCATGCTTCATAGGAGTGTCGTGTGCACCCGGTTTGAAGATATCCGAAAATTGCATCATGAGAAAAAACGTATTTCAGTGCAGTATCTGAAATGGGGACTCGAATAATTTGTATGGGTGAGTTTCACAAATGGCCGATGATGTTAATATTTGTGACATTGTCAATGAATTGTTGTGTTATCATTGAAGAGTGAGAGGAAGTCGGCTCCCAGGATAAGATTGCCGTCATCGGCAAAGGAGAAAATTCATCGAAAGTTACGTCGCTGACCGAGGTTGAAGGAGAGTAATCGTTGGCCGTATGTGGTTATCTAAGTACTGTTGGCTGAATTCGGTGTGAATGGTGAGTGGTTTCTGCTTTCTGAGTGTGTGGGTGGGATGACACGCTGTTTTCTTATCCATTTTCTCTTGATTGATTTGTTTTCTGAATTTCTGTAATTCCCAACTGATTTTATACGCACGTATTTTCCTTACATCCTATTTTACATCTTCACATTGACAACATGCCGTGCGGTCGCATTATTTGGAGCTTCTGATTATCAGGATATTCTGTTCTCAAACTTAGACTTACGTGGATATATAATACGTTGTTGGACTCCCCTCGAAGTCAGCTTTCTGGATATACCACTATCGTAGCGGTATTCGATAATACGAGCAAATTGGGATTTATCGTGATTTTCCCATATTGGAACTACGCGTGCAACTTTGTTAATACTCTTCGAGTCCTCAAAGGGATTAACGTCATCGGAAAGATCTTATTCTTCGCCGTTGACGGGTCATACTTTCAACATCGTGCGATCAACTACCGAAGAGTATCAGCGGATTGAATTCTGATTTTGCTCTTTTTCGTGAACACTGAATTTTTTGTCGCGCACACTATATTCATCAACGATCGATCGACAGAGCCAATGTTTGTGCACAAACCACTGACCGAATGACCCTGAAACGAAAACAAAGCGCATCGGGTTGCATGTGTGCGGTTTGCCGAAAGTCGGTTAGTCCTATGGCAAAGTCTGTCACGTGTTACGATTGTTTGTCGAAAGTGCATGCTGAATGCTAAAAAATCGCTGATCTCAGATTTAGTATCGATTATTAATGGAGATAATTGCCCTGGTGTTTGTTATGTTTGTCTGGTTTGCAAGGCTAAATCAACACCGTCAGCCTCGGCGACGAAAACCCCTGAATATGATATTGAGACGCGTCTAAATGGAATGGAATCCAGTATACACAAACTAAATGAACTGATAATAAACGTCATAAAGACACCGTCGTTACCCGACTTAGAGGTTGCTGCCGAAGAGCCGGTAGATAATCCATCATACTCGAGGCCAACATTTGCCCAGAAAACCGCGCAGATGGTGACCAAAACGGGGAGGTGTTCGTTGGGATCAGTGACTCCTCGACTTGACGGAAACGAAAAAGGACTCAAAAAAACCACTGCTACTAAAATGACTGACTCACATTATAAAACAAAATCCGCGGGTGTAAACCTTAGCGTTATATGTACAAACGTGACCGAGTCGCAGGAAACGCTGTTTGAAGCTAAGCAAAAACATGACTTAGCTGAGTGGTATAGACTCTGCAGTCAGATGCGCTTGGCCGCAGTTACTCCTTCATCAATAGTTCGATTAAACCGCCACCTGAATTCTCCTCACAAGGATGATCCTCGCCTTTTAAGAATAACGCTGCAATCTGCGGAGGACGTGGAAAACGTACTCTTAAATGCTTACATTCTTAGAGGTGTTCCAGAGACTACATGTCGTATCCATGCAGACTTACCATGGTGGGAGCGAAAGTCGTCGCAGAAATCTCGTGGAGAATGTAATCCGAGAAGTATTGTAATTCTAGGTGTTCCGGAAGATGCTGCTGACGTACCTTCTCAAGAAAAGTCTGAGCACGATCACAATCAATGGAAATATCTAGCCTAAACAATTGGTATTAAAATGCCATACTTGTGGATGCTTTTAGGATACCGCGGTCTGCCAACTATAAAGGGCAAGGTCCTAGCCCTTTAAAGCTAACCTTCTTCACAACCGAAATGACAGATACTATCAAACGTGAATGGAAAGCTAATAGAAAAAACCTACCACAAAACGTCATGTTGAGCTTGCCCAAGGTAATAGCCGGAAGCAAGTTAACGGATGGTACTGACCCACAAACGCCTAATGATGAGGTTCAACCT
>JACCGJ010008844.1:0-16079 GCA_013407085.1 Atriophallophorus winterbourni
GCGAAGCAGAGTGTATATATGATTCATAATTTCTTTAATCTTTCGCGTTTACGTTCTACCGTTGCTCACTTCACTAGCTTGCATGAAGTTAAAACGAAATTATTCGAATTTTTATTGAATTATTCGTTTCCCGAACACATATATACTGATTAAACTAATTTTGTATCTTGTTTTATACACTTACATATCTCTTATTTCTATCCTATTGTTATTGTTAAGCTTAGTGCTCTTAGACCATTAAAAATCTTGAATAACCTTGAGATACATTATACACCTTATCAACCCACTTTTTTAACACATAACACTTACTTGCGTACGTTGATTGGTTGTTGCCCTATAAATGGATAATGGAACTTGAATAGGCCGATTAAAATTCCATTCATTGAATGTACTTTTAAGATTGTTGACATGAAAGTCAACCGACCTTCACCATGTAAACTTGCAATGTCATGACTACGTGACTACAGCTACTCCTACGTTTGATCTAGACATGACCTCAAATAAAAGTAGAGGCAACGGTATACTACCAGCGAGGTCAATTTAGCGGTTGAATGGAGAGGCTAAGCTTGTTGCAAACCGTTGAGGTCAACTTGGGGGTATTCCAAAGTGAACACAATGACAGATAAAAAGTTAAAATTTTCAGTATGAACGAAACTCGATGTGAGCAGACCGCAAAAGTGATACATTAGAGTGAATATTTGACTATATTGAACATATTAATACTGAATAAAGTATGTAGGCTTTCTTTTTATACGTTTCGTTTTCGGTCTTTTGGCGTTAAGTCTACGCTAACTTCATACTCTCTTGTATATTGTGACATATTCTGTACTGTTCATCTGCTTTTTCACGCACTTCTCTCAAAAGACTTGGTGTTACTCAAGTGTTCCATCACGATCATTTCACGATCAAGCTCAATTTAATATGAGGTTATTGTTGAAAGTAGTTTAAAATAAACATTTAGTTGTTGCGATTGGCTCATAAATATCATCCTCAATGACAATTCTCACATGCTGCAAGAGATTCTCCTCAAAAGTCAATTGTCATCAAACACTCGTTTAAAACACATCATACTACCTTCTAGAATTTATCATATCGGAAGTCATTTATAGCAATTGCTTCACGATACATTTGCCAAAGTAAACAGCTCATTGAACAATTAAAGTCCAATATACCACGCCGATATCATGTGCACGTTTTCTTCGAATATTATTCTTTTGTGTGTAACTTGTACAGTATTGGTTTTTAACACTATTCTGAAGCTGAAATTTCGAAAATTTGAGCAATAATGTTTTGTCCTTCTTAATCTTCTTACAGCAAATCTTGGATGTGGGGATGTGAGAAACAGATTATTTCGGTCATCCATAAGCGCATTGAGTGATTGACCAGGAATCAGCAAGTGATTCGGTTGGTTGTACATACCACATGTAAAAGTGGAATTCAAGTATAACTTTGTGTACCAATTATCAACTGTGTCAAGGCCTACTGCATCTAATCTTACTGTATCCACCTGATGACGACAAACAGAAAGAAACCAGTAGTGTAGTGTAAGTAAGCAGATATGAGCAACACATTGCTTTGTTCAAAAGATATAATCTTGAACATAACTCACGGTTAGCTAGCCACACTCGAGCCAAACATAAATCGATTCTTTGTTTATTCGGTTAAATGCCAATTTCAATCAGCATCATAAACAACAATATCACAACAATCATTTAATTTACGTGAAATGACGTTGAATTCTATCCAAATGCACTATTATACAACCAGATTCCTCTATAGTTATAATATAGCGCATTCCGTTAATACGCCATATGCTTCACATTGGTCGTACAATCTTATCTGCTTTCATGAAAATAGTTTACTTTTCCTACAAGAAAAATATGAGTTGCGACATGTAACCAGTATTTTTGGCTAAACAATCTATTCAATAACGACTGACTACTTTCAGTTTGTGAGTAATCACATCGCAAACATTTATTTAAAATGTGAAATTCAAAAAACAGGTTGTGGAGCTAAAGTTATTGACATGACATTGGCTCTAACTGTACCTCACTCGCGACTCAAATGTAGACAACATTTTTGTTTTACTTGTAACAATCTACCCGATTATGTTGTAAACTCATCAATCAAGCAGATCTTCAAGTGAAGTCTTGATGCCTTTTCGACCCTTAACCCGTGCACCGAAGATAACTATACGTCTTGTCCCCATGCACCTACATTTGTCATCCACCAATGAAAAAAATTTTTGCCATATATATTCTAACCTGAACTTCTTGAATTGCTTAGTATACCAACCAATCCCGTTTTTACTAGTAATATTATTCGTAGTTCCCATATTATTCTGTGGATTTTTGTAAAGCTATATGATTTTTAGACCAATATTATTGAATAAAATATAATTCAATTTGTGGTTGGTGTATACCGTGAAAGGATGTTGTGTTAGAATGTGAAGAACGAGTTGTATTGCAATGTACATCGCGAGTTGTTCGTGGGAGAATGTGTTGTACTTTGCTTGCGCCGGCTGTAGCTTTTGGGCGAATAAAGGTTTTTTGAACCTGTTGTCCATCACGCGTTGTAGTAAAGTTCCGATAGAGATTTTAGAAGCATTTGTCTTCTGCGTTTGATTAGTTCTGCTCTCAATTGAGATGTTAGTCAGCGATATGAGCGTACTTCAGCTGGTTTCGAATGCTTCGGACGCAGAAATTGTCTTTGTTGTATTTGCGAACTTCTTAAAGCGTAACCGTTAAAAATCAAATAACGGTTTGCATGCTGCAGCTTAGTTTGTAATAAATTGTTTGGCGCTCAGGGAGGATTACTTGATATGATGTAGGGATACATGACGGAAACTCTAGGCTTATTGAGATCTCTGCGTTTGCCGCAAAGTGTCGTGGCTTCTGTATTCTTAGAATTCATAGGGTTTGACGATTACCATGGGTAATAAGAATGACGAAATTGCTGGCATTTTACATTGTCGGCGGAGGTGATGGTCTTGGAGCTTCGGTAAAAATGCAAAGCAGTATGCAACTCTTTATGTTGTTGCCGTGCATCTGATGATAACTTTAAACGCCGGTAGTACTCACCTGGAGTAAATAATGTGTATTTTGACTTAATTGCGTTTTCGTTGACTTTTTACGAGAATTGAAGTCTCGTGGGCCACGTGAATTGTCAAAGTGAGCTGGTTGAGCGTGTCTTCTAGTCATGTGCAACGAGGTTGCTACGAAACTTTGCGTTATTCGAAAATCTCTGAAGTAATATATCACCAGAAATAGATTGCTGTTTAAACGAGATGCCATCTTGCACCAAGATAATAGCCTTAACTTTACCCGGAAGACACATCTTCCAAATGAGTTTCAGAATAGCATCGGTGAGGATGCTACGTCAGCCAATAATTTTATATTTCTTAGCAGTTTTCAAGGATAATGTTTTCCCAACTCTGTAACCTGTAGCAATTGCTGCAACTGTGTTTTGTCAAACATAAGAGGTGCATGATAGAATCATCCCGCTTGTCGTGAGAAGCGTCGAATTGTTTGAGGTTGAGAGAGTCTAGGAGCTCGGTATCCCCTTCGATGTGAATGTACGCTACCAAAATTTATGTCTCGGTATTGATTTCGAAAATGTCTGAATGAAGCTTCAACAAAAACACAACAAAAATCCACACCTTATGGTTAGACGAACTAAAGGGTGGCAGAGTAAGGTTAGAAAAATCGAAATCTTCTGAATTCTATGACACAATTCACTTTACTAAATAAAATGATTCTCTGAAAATGTTAAAGGTGTTGATGAAACTTTAAATTCTCTTCGCCTCAGGAATTCTGTAGTGAACGGAAGAAAGGTTTTAGACGGAAAATATTATAACGTCGGGTTCACAAATCTTTAGTGGTATGGCATGGGCAGTGTTTAATATTCAATTCATAATAAGAGCATAATAAAAATAAATAATAAATAAATAATGAATGATTCGTGGCGACCCTAGCTGTATTCTCGTTAGCAAGATGCTCGCTGTCCCAAAGAATGAAAAATACTTCGGGGTGATTGTACAAGCTAAATTGGAATGTTTTGCTCAGTGCAGTAGAGTTTGAACCGTTCAAAAAGGAACGTTAAGCTGTTACAAAGTGCACTCGATCCAATCGATCCACGTCTTTTTCCGTTTTTGTGGGCGTTCTTTCAGGCCGTACTTGGAGTTTGCTGTCTCCATCTGGAATCCATGGGTTAGAATCGACAAGCACGCTTTATAACAGCCACAGAGACGTTCTACAAAGCTTGTCAAGGGACTTAGCCTCATGAGGTACGAGTAACGTCTGACAAATCTACAACAGTTCACAAAAAACCTACCGGTTATTCACGGAAGAAAGTCACCCATGTAGGAGTAGGCTGGATATAGCCCCACACTCGGGAAATCTTGGTCATCACCTAAAGTTAGCAGAGCGACACGGTAGATTGGACTGTTACAGACACATTTTTGCTATCCAGATTCTTTGTGATTGTAACGCACTAGCTATTTCGTTTATTTCTGCATCACCACTTAATTTTGTTAGAAACGCATTGACCTTCATATTTATCATACGATCCGCCATTCATGATTAGGCTTTATTCCTGATTATAAACTTCGTGATACTGCACAATATTTTTCCTTCTTCATGTAGCGTTTTTCGACAAACGAATGTGTGAGTACGTTTCAGTTTGACTGAGTGCATTTTGTAACTTAGTGTGCGGAAGCATTCGTTTGTGCTCTCATAATTTTGAATTTATTTCCTCACTCATTTGTTTAGCTAGACTGTTCATATATCACTGAACTACTCTCGACTTTCAAGTTATAACTTAAATTTACCTAGGCATGGAAAGCGAATAGGCGGGATCAAACAGCACCAAGGGGTATTAATTTGCTTGACGTTCCAGAAAATTCGGGCGTCACAACAGGCTTCGAAAACAATGAACACGACCGTAAACAATGGCCATTTATAGTCGAAAATATCGGTTCCCAAAATTCTGTAGTTGTCGACACATACAGAATACCTCAATCGACGAACTATCACGGGAAAGGGGCAAATCCAATTAGGGTAACGTTTCTTTCAAGTAGCATGGCGGATTATGTTCGAATCAAACTAAAAGTGAACAGAAACAGGTTACCTGAAAACGTTAGACTGTGCAACTCAGAAGCCGCTGTTGAGGTCCACTTGGAGTCTTCAATTACGCAATTATCTGAGACTAGTGCAAATTCGCCAGCGATACTACTTCAAATTGTTTCCAAAAACTATCTCGGTCCGACGTCAACATAGTTGGATCAATAAATAGTATTACTGACTCAGTATTACATTCTAAAACTCACTTAAATGCATCTATACCAATGTTCGAAGTTTGTTCAACAAATTGACTGAACTGACCGAGCTGTGCAAACGATACACGACAGACCTGGTTGCTGTTACTGAAACCTGGTTTTTATCGTGTATGACTGAAACTGAATTCTCAATCCCCAACATGATGCTATTACGGAACGATCGACCAAGAAAAGTTGGTGTTGTGGCTTTATAATGTCACGAACGGCTTCAGTGCATGAAAATTCACGATCCAAGCCTTGATTTTGAAGATACCCTCTGGTGCAGTCTCACGAATGTGTCACAGTACGATTGCATTCTTGGAATCATATATCGGTCCCCAGCTGCGAATAATACTCAAAATGACAGGTTATTACAAGCGCTAAATTATGCCGGAGAGAAGCGATGCTCACAATTACTACTCATCGGGGACTTCAATCTTCCTCATCTCTTTGCCAGATCCGATCAACCTCTACACATATTTGATCACAAATTTCGTGAGGTGATCGACATGGTTCCGTTGCATAATCATGTGTTTGACTTTACTCATAGAAGGAGATCAGAGTTGCCATCCATTTTGGATCTAATCTTTACTTTCGAGAAAACAGCAGTTGAGGGTGTTGACTACATTGCGCTTCACGGTCGGAGTGATCATCTGGTGCTAGCCTTGAAGTTTGTTTGCAGTGCTAGACGAGTTTGTGCGTCCGCCAAACAATTCAGAATGATCGACGTCGCGGGTTCACGTTAATCACTTAAGCTAGTAAATTGGCAAGAACTTGATGAGCACAACACCGAAACACATTGCAGTGCGCTCACGAAAATACTTCAGATAAACATAGATCGTAATTCGCGATTTGTTGATGAGCGACGGGCAAGTGACTTCAGATTTAAACTTCGTAGTCGCACAAAAAATTTGTTTGGCAAACAAAACTTTGCTTGGACTGAACACCGAAAGACCAGAAATGATGCCTCTTGGCAACAATTTTGTAAAATTCGTAACAAAGTAAATGCTCTCGTCAAAGAGGACCAGCAGTAATACCATCGCTCTCTGTCTTTAGAAATGGAAGAAAACGCTAAACTTCTCTATCGGATTGTCATTGCTCTGTCCAGTGTGAAACCAGGGGTGTTTCCTGTTATTTCTGAGAATAGAATAACAGTCACAGCAAAGGAAACGGCTGGTACTCTCGCTAAATTTTATGCAAAAGTCTTTAGCCCGATAAGGGTTAGGGCGAATTAGAAATTACTGACATCGATTGTATCTCAACAAATGAATGGGGTGTGAATGACGGAAAAGCATGCAAATGAACATTTTGATATTGAGATTAATTCAGCGATTATACGAAGACACTTGTGTCGACTGAACCCTAGGAAATCTCTTTGACCCGATGGAATAACACCAGCATTACTAAAATCCTGTGACCAGCAGCTGTGTGAACCACTATGCCAATTATTCAAACATTACCTAACCGAATAATTGGTGCCAACAGAGTGGAAGACAGGGGTAATTTCACCAATTTATAAGGGTTGTTGCCGTTCAGATCTCGCGAACTACCGTCCTGTCACCATACTTCCCGTGATATTCAAAGTTATGGAGAGCATAGTAACGGAAAATATAGTTCATCACTTGGAATCACAAAATATACTATCTGTCGCCCAGGATGGATTTCGTAAAGCTCGCTCATGCTTGACAAACTTGCTGATGGTATTAAACTCTCATGCAAGGTAGCCCTTTTTGCGGATGATGTTAAACTTTGGATGCGAATAAAATCAATTGCAGACTGCGTAAAACTGCAAATTGATTTAGATCACTACACGAATGGTCAGTTAGAAATAAACTGCCGTTCAATTTAAAAAAAAGTTACTGCAAATCGGTAAGCCATTTAGGTACAAATATCACTTTGGGCAGACGAATTTAAGCTAAACCGAATAGGAGAAGGATCGTGGAGTCTGGATATGTGGCAGTTTAAATAACAGCATACATTGTGAGGTCATTGACAAGCGTGCTTCGAAGCTTTTAGGTATATTGCGGCGGATCTTCAGAACCTTTACGTCTGGAACGTTGACAAGCATCATGAGGACCTACTTAATTCTCACAATGAAACACGCATCGCAAACATGGACTCCGTAGATGAAAAAATATATCCCTGTTTGACAGGATACATCATCGTGCAACCAAACTCGTGCGTGGTTTTCGAGACGTTACATACGAGGTAAGGTTGGAAAAGCTAAATCTCCCAACTCCCCTTGGCGTTGCTGTTGCTGAAGTATTGATTTTACTTCTTCTGCTGTGATTGCCATTTCGAATTGCTGGGTTATTTTCTCGCCGTCGCCAAGTTGTTATGTCTGTACTGCACTATTGTTGGCCCAGCCCGTGTGGTCAGAGAGAACACAACCGTAACTGATCTCGTGTATTCAACAAATGCAAAGAGTATCACAAGTGAGCGAATGTGTGAATATCACAGTGAGCGAAAATCATAATTTGAACTCACTATCGATAATGATTGATGATTATCGATAGTTCGTTCAGTGTCTACACGACAGGGGGCGCCCTCCTAACACCTCCCCCTTTAGGCATGGTTGTCTTATGACTTCAGTTTTAAATTTACTTGCAGTCGGGTTACTGGAACACGTCTTCCATCAGCCCACCTTCTTGGTTTGCATTCCGCGGAATTAATTTGAGACGGCTCTTCTTCCGCTAAATTTCCATCTTCTGGGGTCTTGAAAGTGGCGAAGGCAGGATAGGGATTATTGAACACTGATCTCCTAAAATATTTTGTGCGGCATTAGTTTTCGTTATGCCCCTTCCTGTTGCACTTCTGGCATCGGTGCTTCTTGAATGGGCAATAACGCGCAAAATGCCATTCGTCACATTTGCAACACTGGAATGGGAGCTTGGTGTCTTGATTGACACGATTATCATTCTGCCGGCTACTTTGGTGCTTGACGGCTAACACCACCGGCTTATTCCGGCAGAAGTTTTGTTCGACCAGCGCAGTGTCACGCTTCAAATTTATTAGCCTCTGGCATTCAGTTGTTATTGACGTCATGTTGATTTTCGGATTTTGATCGAGTAGTGACAGTAGTCTTGTGCGAATCTCTTGATCCTTCTCTGATTGCAGACCACATAATTTTTCCTGCATAGGTTACAAAATCATCGCAATCCTTCTTGACTAATTCCATGCAGTTATATCGTCTTTTAAATAAAGAAGACTGTTCGCCAAAAATTTCTTTCTTCATCATCTTCTTCTTCTATATTTGAATCTCTTGAACCAAGAATCGAAGGTGAAACCGCTTTCTGGGTCGTAATTGAATTTGGGGATGCTATTGATGATTGCATCCAACACGGGGTTTTGTACGTCAGTCTTCTTGTATTGATAAATAACACTCAAATTTTTCAAAAGTGTCTGCATCAAACGGGCTTGAGCTTTTTCAAATTGGGGTTGCTGTTGCTGAAGTATTGATTTTACTTCTTCTGCTGTGATTGTCATTTCGAATTGCTGGGTTATTTTCTCGCCGTCGCCAAGTTGTTATGTCTGTACTGCACTATTGTTGGCCCAGCCCGTGTGGTCAGAGAGAACACAACGGTAACTGAACTCGTGGATTCACCAAATGCAAAGAGTATCACAAGTGAGCGAATGTGTGAATATCACAGTGAGCGAAAATCATAATTTGAAC
Source organism: Atriophallophorus winterbourni (assembly GCA_013407085.1). NCBI lineage: Eukaryota > Metazoa > Platyhelminthes > Trematoda > Plagiorchiida > Microphallidae > Atriophallophorus > Atriophallophorus winterbourni. The sequence goes on from JACCGJ010008844.1 coordinate 8,988, forward strand.
TCACTATCGATAATGATTGATGATTAATCGATATTTCGTTCACTGTCTATACTACAGAGGGCACCCTTCTAACGTGGCATGAAAGCACCCACACGTAGACCGGCTGCGCTTATTAAAAGTGACATTTCTAACTCAATTTGCCATAGAAAAGTCATCCTTAATGCATATCTAGCCAGTTCTTGTCCCGGTTTGACCAGCCGAGTCCAAACCGAGATACACTGTTGGAAAAGATAAAGCAAATCCTTTTGTTGAGACCAGTCAAAACGCGTAGTTTAATATTCCTCCATGTCTCCGAAAATGTAGATGAAGTATCGCCTTAGGAATTAAATTAATACGATTTAAAGCAATGGTAGTACATTGCTGGTGTCAGTGAATCTTGTGATTTTATTGTTGTTCGAGGATATCCAGATTCCCCAACTATAAAAGCGATGGGCACAGTCCTCTAAAGTTCATGTTTTGAAGATGGACATTTTTATTACTATCAATCTCAACTGAAAATAGTACCATGCAAAACTTCCACCAGAGGTTAAACTAAGCGTGCCCGTCACTAGCAACTAGTTAATCATTGTGGTCACAGTTTGATTGCAATCTTGTTACCGACAGTCAAAATGTTACTGCAAGAAGCGAAAAAGGTCCGGCTCATCGCGATTAAGACCAATAGCTACATAATAGGATCCTACATTTTGTAGGATAAATACGATCAAGTGCATCTATAAGAATGGTCAACAAATTACCTGAACTATGTGAGCTTTGTTACAGACTTTCATCCGATTTGGTTGCGGTTACAAAGACTTGAATCCAGCCCTACAAAACTGACGCTCAGCTCGCGATTTCGTCGCAACAGGATTTCTGTACCTTATTTGGTCCCAGTCAAATGTGTTTCCATTTAACCCTGAAAAATCTAAAATTCTGCGTCTTGGAAAATCTTTGCAGTATCAGCTTGGCAAGCAGCAAGCAAAAAGATCCCAGTATCTGGGTGTTGCTCAGCCTCAAACATGAACATCATTTCAATAAAGTCTGCCGTATCTTCTAAAATAAGATAGTCAGGATTTGTACGCCAGAAAACTTACCCCGATTAATTAATACGTTTGTACATCCTTTCATGGAATATTTCATCCAAGCCTGGGCACCAAGGCTGAGGAAGGATAGCAAAATACTCGACAGAATTTATCATCGTGTTACAAAGTTGATCTCACGATTCCGAAATTTGCTATTTGAAGTGCGAATGTAAAATCTAAATCCACACGACATAACAAAACGACGGATATGGAGTGACCACCTGCTGGCATCAGAAATCTTGTATACTGAAGACATTCCCCTTAAACATTTTCTGAAGTCCAATGGGCTTACTATAATACGAAAACTTTTAAAGGCTTAAAAAATTTTAAATTCTCGTTTGATATTCGTCGAAATTATTTCTCTGTAAGAATTTATTTCACTGAGAACATTTTGGCTGAAGAAATCACACGCTCAGAATCTGGTGTGGTTTTTGCTTCTGTAGTCAATAGTCAATAGTTAATAGTATATTATGGTACAAAAAGCTCTGAGCTTAAAATATAACCATAGGATATTCAATACAGGGGTCGGGTGGAGATCTCCGGTTTCGGCGTCAATTACCAAAGTTCCGTGTACCGTGGGGTTATGTATCATAACAGTCAATACAAGGGGAGATGAATCGGCGAGGTTCCGTAAATGTGTCTGAAAAGGAAAAGGAAAATGGGTGCAGTATCGGGAAGAAGAAAAACCGAGAATCCATTAAAATTGGTGAGACAATAGAGATAAGCGTCAAGTTGCTTTTTAAAAATCGAGAGCTATTAGGAGGTTACGAATAAAACTGGTAGATCATTCCAAATCGATAAGTATATGACGAACCTTGCGGTGTCACTGTCCCTATTGATTTTTGAGAGAATATAGGAAAACTCCGTAAATTTAACTTGAAATGTCATCTAATTGTTCTGGTTAGGTTTACTGATTTATCTGCCAATAGTCAATAGTCAATAGTATATTTTGGTACAAATAGCTAAGAGCTTAAAATAAAACCACAGGATAGTCAGCACAAGGGGTCGGATGGAGTCCATGAAATTGGGTTTCGGTTACCAAAGTTCCGTGAATGGTGGGGTCAGAGGAAGCACAGGGTAGTCAATACAGTGGAGGATGGATTGGCGTCAATTCGTATGTAGGTCTGGAAAAAAATGGGTGCAGCATCGGGGACAAAAAGAAATGTGCGAAGTTAAATTCAAATTTTCTGAGAAAGATATAGGTAAGAGTCAAGGCGTTCTTTAAAAATAGCAAGGGAAGGAGAGGTTACAATAAAAGACGGTAGATCACTCCAGGCAGAAGGAGTGCGGACTGAGAAAATAACTTTCGGCAGTTTAACCGACTTGGTAGATGGGCAAGCTTTAAGACATGTCCCCGGGTTCCGGAACTAGGGGCCATCGAAAGCAGTCTGAAGCACGGGTGTTTGGCATTCTTGAGAATCAGGAAAACCAAAATCAGATCCCCTCGGATGCGGCGGTAACTCATGGGGAACAAATTAAGTGCCTTCAGGCGATCTTCATAGTTCATCGAACTAAGCCCTTTGACGATTTTGGTGAATCTCCGTTGAGCTTGTTCCAGGACGTGAATATCGCGCTTTAACCACGGGGACCAGACGGACACGGCGTATTCTAGGTGAGGTCTGACGTACGCGTGAAGAAGTGAGGGGGAAAGGCTGCGGTCGAAAGAACCAAAGACTCGTTTTAGAAGGCCTACGTTTCGATTCGCGACTAAGGAAGCGTATGAACAGTGAGCAGAGCACCCGAGGTCACTTTGAACCAGTATACCGAGGTCTTTCTCTTGCATACTTACCGAAACTTCGGTGCCCCCTAGTTGATACCTAGGTTCACCGGGGTGGCGAATGCGGAGAGATCGGCATTTTCGTGGATTGAAAGGTAGCTGGTTCATAATTGCCCAACTATTAAGTGAGTTGAGGTCCATCTGCAATTCGTCACAGTCATTTGGGGAAGAGAGGATTCGCCAGAGTTTGAGATCATCTGCGAACATTAAAAACGGTGAGTTCACACATGCACCAATGTCGTTGATGAACATCAAGAACAAGCGCGGGCCGAGTACAGAACCTTGGGGTAATCCGCATTGTATTGAAAAACAATCAGAAAGTGATTGTCTGACGCGAACGTGGAGTGTTCTGGCGCGGAGAAATTCGGCTATCCAAGACAAAAGTGGATTACCGATTCCAAGAAGAGCAAGCTTTTGTAGTAAAATAGCGTGGTTTACGCTATCAAAAGCTTTGGAGAAATCCAGGTAGATTGCATCAACACCGTAGCCTGCGTCGACAGCTTTGGTCCAGCTGTCCCGGGCCAAAAGCAGGTTTGTCGTACAGGAGTGTCCGCGACGAAACCCATGTTGTTCGACAGCGACAGCGTTTTCGTTCTCCATAAAAGTCATCAACTCGTCGGACACGATCGATTCCATGACTTTAGAAAGCACGGGGAGCAGAGTGACTGGGCGGTAATTTGCAGGATCACTGCGGTTTCCACCTTTATATATCGGGGTTATGATCCCCTGTTTCCAATCTTCGGGAACATGGGAGATATCGAACAGACGTTGGAAGTACATGGAAAGTGGTTCACAAAGTTGCACAGCAACCGCACGCAATGCTTTCGGTGTAATCCGGTCTACTCCAGGTGATGAATTTTCACGGAGCTGCATGATCTTTTTATATACACGTTCAGCGGTGAACAGAATAGTAGAGAGTCTAGGTGGGGGTGGGGTGATATTCAACGAAGATGGTTGGCAATTCTGGAATACCGGCATGTAGTGATCCTTCAGTGTATTTGCGGCTTCCATAGAAGTCGATGTGGAGCCGCCTTCAATTTTCAGTGGGGGGATTCCAGTTTTCACTTTTCTTTTGTCATTTATATGACGGTATAGCAGTTTTCGGTTGTTCAGAAACCGTGCAGTTAACTTGTTATGGTAATCCAGCTTATCTTGACGCACTAGAGACGTACAGTGGTTGCGTAATTGTCGATATGCTTCCCAATTTCGCGCACACTCTTCCGATCGGAACTTACTCCAAGCAGCGTTTCTGCAGCAGATCCACTTACGAGTTCTACTACGAATGAAAGTACGTAGGATACGTCGTTTGTCTGTTTTGGAAGTCGATGATTGTTGCAGTAGACAGTGCCACTGGGAGACAAATCTGGACCAGGTGAGCTCAGGATCGCCATTTAACATGAAGTTGAAATTGTTAGCAGTGACAATTTCTTGAAACGCCTTGTAGTCCGTAACTACCCGTAACAGGGGTACCTCCTCGTCAAGGAATTCGGCGTAAGAAACGAAAAAATGTCAGGACGACGTGGTCGCTCTTCCCTAAGGGCGGTTCATAATGAATTTCTTCTACCATCAGTTCCTCGTTAGTCAGCACTAGATCGAGTAAAGATGGACAATCGCCACTCCGAAAGCGTGTAGCAACATTAACGTGGTTGTACAAAGGATGACTGCTGATGAAATCATCCAGATCCGCAGCAAACGTATTTGGGCTGGGTTCGCTGACGACTTCAGGAGAGTTGAAATCCCCCATCAGCAATGCGTGCGAGTGGGGTAGTGATAAGGCGAAGCGAATGGATGCAATAATGACATCATCAATGAGGCGTTGAGTATTCGGTGGACGATATATTACCGCAACAATTGCACAGTCCCTATTTTTAAGTTGCAAGCGACACCAAAGTGAGTCCACCACGCTAAGTTGCTCTTGCGGGAGAACCTCACAAGAAAGACGTGAATTATAGTATAGAAGAACACCGCCCCCTTTAGTTGGACGATCGTTCCTGAGAATGGACATATCAGTGAGAGAAACCTCGGCGTCAGTGATCGAAGAGCTTAGCCACGTTTCGGATACAGCTATTATGTCAAAATGACGAGCAGCATGCCTCAAGCGAAGTTCTGCAAGTTTGCTGAGTAAACCCTGCGCGTTCGTGTAGAGACAGTTCAAGCCCTCACGCGTAAGGTTAGGAGCAGCATCATTTATACGAATATCTAGACCGCCGATCCCGTTTGGATCGGCTCTTGTGAGTTTTTTTGGTTCGTCGAGTCCGTCTGCACCATATTCGTTTCGGTTAATGGAAGCGGTGGCGTCAATCGCGGTTTACTGTTAATCCGCTTTTCCAGGGCCGAGCGAAGACGAACTTCTGCTGGAGCACAATGCCTTTGTCGATACCATTGTTGCAAAGCGTCATTCACCATAGATTCAGATTGAAAGGTGACCTTAAGTATGCGAGGACCAGATCCTTTGTAGCTGGGAGAAGCTGGCAAACGCTTCAGGGAAGTAGTTAAGGTATCGGTAATTTTACTCAATTGCTGTAAGAAGCGCCACTGTTCGCAATCATGAGTGGTGTTTTTGTTAGCATCACTATCATTCAGTTCAGGAACGCCATGAACAAAGATGCTTTTTTTGTCACTTTCGTGTTTCCAATCGTAATTCTCTTGCTTTTTCGCTTGCCTATCTGCCCATGATATATCGGGGAATATACGGATGGGGGACGAGCTGTTTCGAAGCATGTAAGCGGATAAAAGAACGGATTAAACATCTGCTAACGATTTTAACACGATGCGCAACAATCTTGGCTCACTAGCGTGTGTCGATTTCTGGTGTCTTGACAAGCGGACCATGCTAGCCGGTCCTATGTTAAAGCTTATCTCATGACACAACTTTTTCCATTGTTCCACATATTCAGATTAACGCGCTATGAAGCTAGGTGAATCAGTCTCAGGGACATTGGAGCAAATCACGGCAAGTGCCTCCGCTCGCGCTACCGAAACCTTCAACGTCACTGCCATGGGACTAGAAGAAGCTTGCGCGGTCAGAGCATTATTGATACTAGTGCCGTTTAGCGGTTTGGGTCTGCCAGCGACAACACTAGATTGCTTTGTGCTGATCTTTTGTTGTACATGAATGGGATGGGCCTGCGTGACAGGGGTTAAACTACTGACGTCTGTGCTGGTGGAAGTGATGTAACAACAGCGAGGAATGAAGTAGTATGCTGTTCGTTAAAAATATTTTCAAGTTTATGAAGACGGCCTTCGAGAGTAAACTTTCTGTGTTCTAAGTTCTTCCCATTTTCCTGAACTGATGATGTTTATTCTGACCCAATGTATTAATAATCTAGTTGTTATCTCATTAAGCTTTCCAAAAATACACTAATGACTATTGAGGTAGCCCGCCACTTCCAAAATATTTCCAGTCAATAATACATTGTGAAAAGAAAGCTACATCCTTCAAATGGTAAACACAAAATATAGTACCCAATCTTCAAACGTTCATATAATCGCCTGGGGATGGATTTTAGGAATCATGCTTTTTTCAGCTTCCTACAAGGAGCTTCCCATGAATAAAAAAAGCTGCTGTATCACGAAGTAAAGAAAGGTTTATTATTTCGAAAGTTGCAAAGTAAAATGAGCAAGTGAAAATCGAGACGTTGTTTAAAAATAGAAAAAGCAAGGGGCAAGCACGACAGAAGACGTGTAGTGATCGATTTCAGTAGGAATTTTTCTGTTCTTCTCTGATCGGTAAAATTTTTAGAGAAATTGATGAAAAGGAAAATAGGGCACTTTCTTTTGGGGTGTGGGCGTTAGTGTCCACAACAACATGGATTCACCAAAAATCGCTTATGTGTAAGTAATCTGCTCCTGGCGCAAGAACATTGGTGTGGTTTGACTGATTTTGGTCAAGCGCTCGATGTCATTTTTATCGATTTCAGTAAGGCGTTCGACCGCGTGCCACACCACCGATTGCTTGTCAAGCTGGAGCTGTTTGGGTATTCCAGGTTGTCTACTTAAGTGGATCGAGGCATTCATCTCAGGGCGGTCAAACCGTGTAGAGGTGAATGGAGTTTTGTCTTCAGAGATGATAGCCAGCTCCGGAGTGCCGCAGGGATATGTCATTGGCTCTATGTTATTCAAAATTTTCGTGAATGATATTACGGACGCGGTAGCTATCGATTGTCTTTTATTCGCGGATGATCTGAAACTGTAGACCTCTGTCAGTTCCTGCCATGGCCACAACCAATTGCAACAAGCAGTTGATGAATTAGTCAG
>JACCGJ010008846.1:0-42438 GCA_013407085.1 Atriophallophorus winterbourni
GCATGGTCGCCATGACATGAAAAAGATGTTGCGACTTTGCAACGAATATATCATCGAGCTACCAAACTTGTCACTGGACTCAGCCGGAAAACCTACAATGAGCGAATCAAAACGCTAAATTTATTTGATTATCCACGTCGTCGTCTCCGAGGGGATTTGATTCTGGTTTACAATATTTTGAATACTGAAAATCACCCTCTACAATGCTTATTGAATCTACGGAGCTCGCATAATACAAGAGCTCACACACTTACTCTAACTGTCCCTCACTCGAGACTCAACTGCAGACGACATTTTTTTGCCGTGCGAGTTTGTTTTACTTGGAACAATCTGCCAGATAATGTTGTAAACTCACCAAATCAGCAAACTCTCAATAGAAGCCTTGATGCCTTTTTCACCCTAAACCCGTGCATCGAAGAAAACTATACATATTAACACCATACATCTACATTTGTTATCACACCAATCGAAAACAATTTCTGACCTTTGAATTTTTAATTGATTCTTGCACTGTTCAGTAATCAACCTAATCCCATTTTTGATTGTTATATTATTCGTTGTTGTCATATTATTCTGTGGTTTTTGTAAAGCTATATGCTTTTTAGACCATTAAAATTGAATTGAATTGAATTGAATGGCGTTTTTTAGGCGTTTCAACTACGCTGCATGAAACTAAATTTTATTAAAAATTGAAAGCAAACACGTGTATATTATGGGTGTACTTTCAGATTGTAGAATAATTTCTTGTTCTCGTTACTAGACTCCGAAGTTAAAACACAATATTTCGGATTCATTTTCGGGGAAGTAATTAATGGTATAGAGGTGTGTGAGCAACACATCACTTTACTCATCCATAAGCGCTTTGAGTGCTTGACCACGAATGAAAATATAGGATTCATTCTCAGGGATGTAATAAATGGTTTAAGGGGTAAAACCATTGACAAATAATCGCTCAAATCTAGAACTTGCACCAACTACTAATTGTGCATAGTCTCACTAAATATATAAATTGTAGAATCAACGGTTTGGATTCGAATATCGTCGCGACCGGACCTTCGGAAATCATTTCTTAACCGGTATTAGAATATTTGGAATGTCATCTTCTGCAAGCTAGCACCCTCTCGATCAAGTGAGATGTTATTTCAACCATATGCTTCGTGTCAAAAGAGCGGTCATCTTTGACCGAATAGACCATAAAAACGTTACACTCATCAGATAAAGCGAGGTGGTCGACTTACTGATATTTTTGCCAACCTCTTCGTTGTACGTTTTCAATACATGCACCAGACGACCCTCCAGCGTGGTCAGTTTGGTGCGCACTTTACGTAACGAGTCATCTACCCCGGTGGTACCCCCGGCTTTGATTTTCATCTCGGCAACTTTTCGCTCCAAAGATCGAATCTTCAAGAACAGAATAGCAATCGATTTGAATATGTTTGGGACCGATCGTGTATTTATAATGCAAAGTAATTTGAGTGCAATCGGTTAGAGCAGGTTTTGGGTAACGTGTCACTTGTGACACACAGAAACTGCGTCATACCAAGGGTGATAGATACGGGCCACAGCGTTGATCTAGACAATGTGGTATTAAACCGTATTGCGAACGCCTACATGCGAAAGCGGTCGAAATTGCCAAGGCAGGTCGACTGTCGGTCAATAAGGTGGATGGAGCAGAAATCTCCCCAATCTGGCGCTCGGCACTGATGCGAAAGTAAATAGTTTTATCCACCTTATACCTACTAGTTGATTATATTTTTGTTTTTCTTCAAAAATAGCTTTACCTTAGCCCCGTTAGTGATATACGTTTACGTATGTGGGCCGCTGTGTCAACTGACCTTGTATTAGATTGACGTGGATACACACTAGCATGAAAATTTACCACTGATCCTGGTCATTCCCACGAGAAGTGACACACTGTATGCTTATTAGAGGCTGTTTAGCGGCAAGGTCAAATTAGTGGTGGAGGGTTGACTACTACTTAATCATATTCCCAATCCTGACTATCACCCTTGTTCTGACGAAGCTTCTGTGTGTGCTGAAAAGAATATATTTTAAATATCGATTGGATTTATTACGGGGAAATCCATCGGTTGCATTCATAGCTGAACGTCTATTGTGCGGGTCTGCCTCCCTATGGGCATCAATTCTGTGATTATGTTTAAACGTTTACTACTTACAAGTAATCATAAATATAAACAACGTCACCCAAGTGGTTTATCCCACATCAAATCATGGTGTGATTGGGTTCCCGTGGATAAACCAAATTTAACTGTGATCAGAAACAGTATAAACGCATTTGTTGGTGATAAGGCAATCCTAGATTGCACCCTAAAGTTTTTTAAGCAAATTTAAATTCCACCAACTGTTTATCCTTAAAGTACAGCAGCAGAAATTATTCACGAAGTGGATTGGAAAACCGGGCGTGGTTACACTCCTGTATCACACACAACACCCACGAGTTTTTCTATACCCGTCGCATTGCTGAGGATTCATTGACTTTCCGTGGCTTGATGAGTTTTTATTTAAGTTTCACAATTTTAGGGAGTCATTTTAAAAAATGACCAACATTATCATGGACTGTTGCTGGTTATGTCTTCCATGATGTGATTCCCGTAGGTTCACTACAGCTGTTCGCGTAAGGTCTAAGCAGCGGGGGTGTGGACTGATACTTAGTCTTGTTCCTGCTAACTGTCACCGTGTCTAACGAAGTTCCTTTGTCAGAAGTGAAACTCCCTCAATTTGCTTGCACTTCAAAGCTCTGGGCATTTCTGTATGTATACTACTTACTTTCCTAGCTTTTGTGTCCCGTCTGGGGTAATAGGCCGCCAACTAGCTCTCCATAGGCTCACGATTCTTGGCGCGCTCTCACTTTCCTTCAGTCTGTCCATCTGATGTCCAGGTTTTTGCGATGCAAATCTCTTCCTCTTCCTTGTGCGGGATTGTCTGGGATCTTTTGATGCAGGTTGCGGGATGTGGTAATCATCGCCAGTGTCTCTGGGATGTCTTTGCAATAGGATGATGCTCCGTTTGTTGCCAACAATTCTTCATCGCTGATCTTGTTCGGGCCCACGATTATCGGATCTTTCATGCGGCAGTGTGAATACGACCTGGATTTTCTCCATGATGGTTACTGTAATTGCTCCATGACTCTGCTCTTAGAGTAGTATTTGTTGTACTACGGTGTGAAGAGCCGATCTTGGTTGTAATGCTAATATCGCTGGATCCCTAGATGTTCTGCTGCTGATGGAAGGCTCCTCGTGTTTTACTGATGTGCGCTCTGAAATCTGCATCTGTTCCTCCAAGCTTGTCCAGTATGCTGCCGAAATTGGTGAAACTTCCCATCTCTCTCGCCTTTAACTATAATGGGTGTCGTGTTAGATGAATTGGTCTTGAACAACTTGCTCTTCCCCCTGTTGAAATTGAGGCCCCACCTAGCTGAGTTAATCTCAACGATGCTAGTCTTTCCTTGTATCGGTTATTGGGTGTGAAAATAAATAGCCAGATCGTCGGCGAAGTCAAGGTCGTCCAATTTCTTCCAAAGTAACCACTGGATGCCATTCCGCTTCTGGTCTGTCGACATCTTCATGACCAAGTCTATGGCCAGCAGGACGCGGATTGGGGAGAGTTAGCCGCCTTGGCACACTTTGGTTCTCAATTCGAAGTTAGTTGTCTGCCATATAGTATTCTGCAGGTCATACTTTCATATGACTGCCTGATAATGTTGGAGATCTTTTCCGGTACTCCGTAGTGTTTCAGCAGTCTCTAGAGGTTCAGTCTGCCGACGCTGTTAAAATCCTAATCCTGGTCGATGAAATTGACGTAAAGAGACGAGTTTAATTTCAGGGACTTCTCTAGAATGATGCGCAGGGTTGCAATCTGGTCCATGCAAAATCTCTCATTTCCTAGGCTACCTTGTTGGTCAACTACGTCTTTCATTCTCTTCAGTAAGGCGAGGCTAAACAACTTCCCTGAGATGGACAGCAGCAATATCTCATACATGGTCCAGACGTTCCATATGAGGATGAAAGTGGTGGTTTCGATGGAGAGAATGGTCATCGGACTGACGGCTTCCAGATGAACCTTGCTTTTACCGTCCGAAGTCATACACCTGTCAGCTGGGTGTTCATTCTTGGCGGAGTTATGTTATTTTTATACATGGTGTTTATTAGACTCGACTGTCCCAGGTTTCATAAAATGTCACCGAATGCTTTCAACGTATCACATTAAACTGTTGCGCTCTTTTATTTTGCTCAGATGTGCAGCTGTACTCTACTTCGTTACTGCGCAGTGTAACACCGTGCTGAATTGATTGGCCAGTGGTAGTGAGCTGCTTGCGGAGACACGCTGGATTCCCACTGCTAATTCCCGTTTGTGTATGGCTGTCAAGGGGTGTTCAACTTGGTAGTATCTTGGGCTACGTGGAGTTTTTGTATGTGGATACTTGCCTGGATCTAGGCTTGTGAGGACATATATAGGCTCAAATTGTTCAATTAAATATCGAGATTTTGGCTGCTTGTTTGTAAACAATTTTGTTTAGATGCTGTTCTTGATGGGGAAGATCAAGCTCTTTGCCTTCGGGGTTTAATTGATTTAGGCTAGATAAGTTTTATAAACAAACCAGGCGATTACTTAGAACGCCACAACGAAAATTCATCAAAGCATGTGAATCTTGATCTTACTGTCCCTACCTGATGAGTACAAACAGCATAAAACCAGTCGTGGGGTGTGTGATGGAAATGCATGCAAATGAGATTTTACGTTCATGGTCATGGGTTTGGACACCTGTGAGTGAACAGACTGGTCATACCAACCTTATCCAGCCGTGGCATACAACCGGAACTTGTTTACCATTCCTCCACAGTTTCTAGTCATTCTTATCTCATCGTACTGTTCTTATCTGATGAGTGCAAACAATACGAATGCTGCCTTAGTTTATGTGTGATGGAAATGCATTCGAATATGGAATTTTGTTAAAATTCATCCTATTACTTTTGTGATTCTGTGTTTGAACATAGTGGTTCGTTGTACGAACCGTATGCAACAGTGGCATTCAAGTATACACTTGTTTACTATTTATCCACTGTTTCTCCACCTAATGACGGCAAACAGCCAGAAACCGGTAGTGGTGTGTAAGGGATGGGGATGTGAGCAACACATTACTTTGGTCATCCATAAGCGCCTTGAGTGCTTGACCAAGAATCACTTTGTCATTCTGTCTCTCAACATCGTGGTTCGTTGTACGAACCCTATATAATAGTGGCATACAAGTTTAACTTTGTTTACCGCTCTTCCACTATTTCAAGGCTCATTGAACCTAATCTTACTGTCTCCGAAGATGACGTGAAACAGCCCGAATCGTGTAGTGCGTGAGTAAGTGCTGGGGATGTGGAGCACCTACATTTACTTTGGTCATCCATAAACGCCTCGAGTGATTGCCGCGAATCACTAGGTGATTCTGTGTCTGAACATCGTGGTTCGTGTACGAATACCCTCTACAACAGTGACCTACAAGGTATAACCTTGTTTACCATTAATTCCCACTGTTTCAAGACTCACTGAACCTGATCTTACTGTCTCCACCTGATGACGGCAAACATCCATAAACCAGTGTGTAAGTGCTGGGGATGTGAGCACCACAATACATTGGTCATATGCCTGTCCATTTTCACAATGACTCTGCTCACCTTGGCGTCCAATTCAAAGTGCTTGGCCTTCTCGGCGTTGATTTGCTCTTGCAGCCAGTCCTTGTTCTCGGCAAGGTTGACCAGATCTTCGCACGTTCGCTGATCACGCATTTGATTCGGTTTGCTATCGATCGCACGAATCTGCTCCATCAAGTCCGCGCCTTCTTTCTCCAGCTTCTCGATGGTGTTCCTGCGCAACAACAAAAAACATTTCATACCGATTAAGTTGCAATGGTGCTACTCCTCCGTGCCAAGCCCATCGAACTATTCAAAAAGTTGATCACGACGGTCCATAATGGAAGCACTGGACTCGAGGTTCGCTCTTATTTGCCTCGGGTAGGAGTTAAACACCCGACCTTCACCATTGTAGTCCCACGCCTTAACGACCTAGGCTACCATTTACCGTTTAACCGATCGCAATTAAGATTTTATGAATCCTACTCCATGCTGGCACATTTGAGAAGCTTTGATTTGCACGACCGTTCCAGAAGTAGTCAGCAACATCAGTTGTAGTCGCACAACCGAACAGATCTCCGTGTCATGTTTTCCCATCGGATACAGTGTAAGCGCTAACACCGATTAGATCTGATGTTTCTGGCTCCTTCTGGACTGGTCGGGCAAACAAAGCTATTCAAATGTGTGCCAGTCTGGAAAACAGTTCATAAACGCCTAATTGCGATCGGTCAAACGGTGGACGGTAGCCCAGATCGTTAAGGCATGGGACTACAATTGTGATGGTCTGGGATTTGAATCCCACCCCCGAAGCGGAGGATTTGCACTGCTGATGAGCTCAAATAAAAGCGAAACTCGAGTCCAGTGCTTCCATTATGGACCGCCGTGATCAACTTTGTGAATAGTTCGATTGGCTTGGCACGGATGAGTAGTCACAAATATAAACAACATATTCTCCAAATATCGCTTGCAATTGAGCTCTCTGGGTTAAAGTTTGCTTAGCATTTAACTACTAATCGAACTTCCTTGTGAAATTGGACCACTCATGTTAACTACGAGGGGAAAATTACATATTAGATTTGTGTGATGTGGTACTCTGTACTATTTCAGCGCGAATGGAATGCGTTTCCCGAAACTATGCTAACGTCTCCCGGCGTTCGTCAGACAATTGAAGAAATATTTGTTTCATAAATATTGAATTGCATCTGCTAACAAACTTACGTTCAGTATTCAAATGGAAGAAACGTGACTTTACATAATAATGCGTTCATACTTTTTATGAACGAATATTTACGTGCTATGGTAATTGTAAAGTTATGTAATCATAAAACTATTGAATCTTGGAAGTTGCACGTCAGCAAATTAACCAAAACATTTTCCAGCTAGGTACAGACAAAACTGTAGTCAGAATGATAGGATGCGACGCCACTGAATAAGGCCTTTTATTTTAATCAGGCTACAAACTAACCTCTATAAAAACGGGCATAGAAAGTGTCGAACCCAGATATCCTACTTTCTGGTAGCCTACTTCCGTCGATGTCGACCATGAAGGTTTCATGCTTTGCAGCTTTTTGAATGACTAAACTCTCCGATTCGGGAGGAACAATCTCTCCCGCAGCGCTCACGACGATAGGCAGAACTCGGTTGATCGGTGTCAGTTGAACGCCAGCCGCGTGATCTGCGTTCAGCAGCCAAGAGCTGTATCTGCTCCTCCCCAGCTTGCAGACGACACTTTACACAATGCCTCCAATGTGAGTGGTCAAGAGCAAGTTTTTCCGAACTTGTTTGGGCTAATGCCGAGAGCTTTTATATATCTTTTACAAACTTTATCGGCATATCCCACTAACCCATATTTGAAATTTGGTGTTCAGTGTTCCGAAGATTACAATGTCACTCTGAGATTCAAAATAATTTAAAGTAATTAAAAGATTCAATGCTTCAAAAGCAAATACTATACAGTAACCACAGATTAAGAATATAGAGAATGCATGTAAACAACAAATAAGTTTTGACAATACGGAGAGTCAGCTTATGCATTGAAGTGCGAGGTTGGATTTGGTCAAAATATACTTGTCAAGTTCAACCTTGAACATGTTCAGGCTTGATAAGCAAATGGTATGTGTTTTGGGATAGAGCTCCTTATAAAACAAACTCGGACAGCACAGTAGAACATTCTATTATTAGATCTAGAGTGTGGAATAATTAACTTGTAGTCCTGAGATCTGCTACCACGTGCTTCTTGCCGATGGAACAAGTGTTCAAGTGGGTGATCTAGAATGTTAAACAACAGGATCAAGACACTCCTGAGACGATGGTACAAAAGCCAAGCAGGTTCACATTTACAGTCCTGTCCTCGAATGGCCTGTTGCATAGTCCGGTCACCGGTTTTGTAACACGGTGCTATACGCGTTGCAGCAGAGTCATGTCCTATTGTAACCATGGGGACCATGCTTGAACACGGTACCATATTGTTGGTCGGATATAGGTGGTAATTAACGGTGGGAGTACCTGCTTTGTGAAACTACCGAAGTTCCTTCTGAGCAGTGCAAAGCTTTGCAGGACTTTTTAAATACCACAGACCACTGCAATGAAGACTTGAAGTTAATGCGAAACCACACACCCTTGTCTTACTCTTCCTTAATCCGTGAATGTTGCTGAGATCCCAGAGAGTATGTGAATTCGAAGGATTGACCGAAGTTTAACATTTATCATTTTTGAATGTTGAATCGGACGTTTCGTTGCTTCCCTGAGGGTAGTGTTCTGCATTTTTTCTAAAAGCTCGTGATTAGCGTTCATTGCTAATGCGCTTTGCACATCCACAAATGGACTATATAAAATGAACTCGAAGAATTTTCATTCTATCAAATGAACAATACCGAAATGCTGCAAAGCGTTTTAGACCGCATTAGTGCCACTGCCGCGATAGTCGGTCTTGAGATAAACGCGGCTAAGACCAAGGCATTTTTTTATTCCGACACACCAGGCATCCAGCCACTTCGCGTCCAGGGTTGTCCGATCGAATACGTTCCAGTCTTTAAATACCTCGGCTCAAGTATATTGCCCAATGGTCAGGCGAAAGATGAAGTGAAGTTAAGGGTCGATCGTGCTCGTAAAGCGTTTTTGAAGTTGAAAGGCACCCTTTGGCGCAAGCCCGGGATCAGCCTAAAAACCAAGACGCGTGTTTATCAAGCAGCGATCCGCCCTGTACTGCTTTATGGATGCGAGACATGGCCTTTAAGGTCACAGGATGTACGCACATTAGAAGTGTTCGACCATTGGTGCCTTAGGGTAATCATGGGCATCCGATATACTGACCGAGTATCTAACGCAGCCGTACGAGAGCGTTGTAGCGGACTATCTCCACTTTCCGCTCACATACAACGGCGAAGGCTGCAATGGTTTGGCCACGTCCTCGGAAAGACAGACACAGCACTTCCAAAACTCGTCATCGAGCCCAAACCCGTTCGCACCTGGCGTCGGCGGCAAGGTGGTCAAGTGAAAACCTGGCTGTCAACTGTGAAAGAGGATGTAGACACCCTGGGTCTGCGTACCGTCTACGGAGTTCGCAGGTGGGAACGAGACTGGATCACGATTTGCAACGATCTCGCCTTCGATCGACGTGCGTGGGCTGGTGCGATCCGAGATTAATGAAACCGGCTAATCCACCAGTGGAGCCAGCCGCACAAAAGTAAAGTAAAAGTAAAGTAAGTATCACATGAACACGGATCGAAGTTCCAGTATAGTGCATCAATTTTTCATGGCTAAGTAACTCTAGACCTGAATATTCCAGCCTGTGAGGCAAACGACCTTGGCGTGATGCACGATGCTTCGGTTTAACCAAAGTTAAGTATAAGTCTTATGAGTTTGGTGGCGAGTTTAAGCGCAGTGTAGTTTGCAACCCTAGCGAAAATTTTCAATCCTGGTCACTCGGGTGAAATGCAGTACATCAACCTTCGTCACAAGAAAAGATCATGAAGTGCCGAAAGGTTCAAAGTACACTATCGTAAACCCGAAACAATTTATGTCATGGAAGAATGGTGTGAGAACGGGTCCATTGACAACAGAAGGTACGAATGACGAGCAATTTGGTCAAGAACTTGAAGTAAACCGGTCTGCACATAATCCACTGACCAATCTGATCGTAGTGACAACCTGTCAAACTAATCGGTCAAACTCTAATTTTCAATCCCTTATTTTGATAAATATTTATGTTATCCCCAATTGTCAATCTAACGTTTTTGATGCATTCATTGATGAACTTCTAATGAAACTTGCTCCTTTTCAAAAATCTTTGATTCTTTTAGCTGGCGACGTCAATGACTGCAATGTATCTATGTTTTCCCTATTGTCGCTCAAAAATGTTGTTCATTTCTCAAATCGAGCTGACGCATTTTTGGACTTTGCCCTAACAAATGCACCTCATCTGTTCCTCGCCCGCAAGTTTGCTTCAATTGGTAATTCTGACCATTACGTTATCAAACTTCGCCCTAAAATTTATGGAAGCACTGGACATAGACACCTCACAAACAGTAATGGCAAAAAGGTGACTTCCAGAGCTTGTCAGCATGACAATATTTTTAATCCTCAGGGACATGCTTTCTACCACTGATTTCAACATTTTTCATGAAGATGATGTCTCCGTAGAATGTGATGTTGTGACATCCTATCTTAACTTTTGCTTTGAAATCTGTTGTCCTAAGGAAACTATATTTGTGAGTCCTCACCGTTTTTACTCTGTCCACCTAAAACGCCTAAAGAGATTGAAAGAGAAAGCCTTCAAAACACATGATCGTAAAACTGTTGCGTTGCTTTCCCAGTCAATCAAGCTCCAAATTCGACGTCTTGAAAAGCTGTACACGAACACATTTCTTGGAACGAAAGACAGTCGTCACCTATGGCGTGCGCCTAAACAAATTTGTGGGAAGAACAACTGGAAATCCCCACCTATTTTTGATATTAATTGCTTGAACGAATCGTTCGTGAATCAAATTACTGATAATGACTGTGAAGACAACTTCATTTTGCCCCCATCCTCCTTTTCTGATTCACCTTTCACCAACGTACCCGAGGTCTTTCGTGCACTTTCGGCTGTCTCACGTTTTAAAACTGCAGGACCTGATAAACTCTCGCCCATTGTACTAAAATAATGTGCTGGAGTGCTATCATCCCCCATCACATCCATTTTTAATCGTTGCATGGAAAGAGCAATTATGCCTGATTGCTGGAAATCTGTCTGCATTATCCCGATTCCAAAGAAAGATCCGGGTAAATACCGTCCTAACGCGTGCACGTCGCAGTTGCTTAAGGTACTTGAGAAAATTGTTTTACGGCGACTCGTGTCCAGCTGTCAGGTGCATGATACTCATCAGTTCGCGTACCGGAAACATTTTTCAACTGTCGATGCTGTCGCTGTACTTACCGATTTTATCTCACGTTCTCTAGATAGCAAATCTAGAGCAGTACAAACTTGTTTTTTGGATTACACAAATGCCTTTAACAGTGTTCTAAGAAACTCCTTACTTCAAAAATTATCTGATCATGGCGTCACGGCTAATATTCTTCATTGGCTGGCATCCTATTGTGAGGGTCGTATCCAATACACAGTCGCGAACGGCCAAACCTCCCGTGAAATAGCTATTCCCCGTGGTGTCCTTCAAGGTGCAATATTCTCCTAATTTCTATTTTCCCTTTATATTTCTGATCTTCCCTCTGACCTATCTGCACTTACCCTCAAATACGCTGATGATGTTGCCATTGCAGTTAATCAAAATTGTCGGATCGAGCAACATGCCTCAGGATCAATGGTAACGAACATTGGTCAATGGTCCTCCACGATGGGTTTATCGTTGAATCCTTCTAAATGCAGAGAAATTGTATTTTCCCACATGATTAGACAGCGTCGTTTAGCCCTTCATCAAGGAATTTTCTCGCGTTTCTCTTAACGGCTTGGTGTTCGACAGATGTTGCAGCTTTAAGTATCTTGGTGTTACAATATCTGAAAATCTTAGCTGGACTGAACATGTTACAAGGGTATTCATAAAAGTGCGCCAGCTGTCATTCTACGCACTACGTCTCCGTTCTTTATCCGTTCCACCAAATGTCATTCAACTTTTCGTTTTCTCTTGCATCATTCCCTACCTTCTTTTCGCATCTCCTGTGCTTTTTCCCTACCTCTTGGAAAAGGATTTTATGATGATCAGAAGATGCATTAGGCTCATCTCAAGACTCAGTTGTGTTTCCGCTGATGACATTCGAGACACTATTGTCAATCGTCATTTTCGTGAATGCAGCATATTGATCGTGAACATTTCTACTAATAGTTTATATCCATTGAACAAAAGCCTTGTTTCTTGCAGATCTTTTTCCTTCACCCGAAGCCGGTACGTTATTCCCTATTCAAGAACGAATAAATTTAGAAATTCGTTTATCCCATACTTGGCCCGATACATGGTACAGCAATCAGAAGCTGTTACAGATTTAAAAGAACGCTTGACAATTTTCTAATGACGCCACGATGTCCCAGTTATTTTTCGAGTTAATTTTTCAAATTCCCTTAACATTTGTCTAGCCCATGGTAACCTGACACCTTTTTAGCCCAAGTATTACTTAATTGTGTGGCACTTCATATATTTTATATAATTATGAAGTTTATTGATGCTATAAAGTTGGAGTAAGGTTCAAAGTACACTATCGTAAACCCGATACAATTTATGTCATGGAAGAATGGTGTGAGAACGGGTCCAGTAAAAACAGAAGGAGGTAGGCAAACGAATGAGGGGCAATTTGGTCAGGAACTTGCGCACGCTATACATATTTTTTATTGGAGAAATTAATCTATTGCTGAAACTTCGTGAACACGAATCAAGTCATTCTTCTTCGTCTTCTTGTCGGCGTTCAGCGGTATCCAAAGGGATTTACTACGCGTCGTAGCGAATTCATCGTCTCCGAGACACATAACAGTGACCACGTATGTTTTATTGCAATGCATGTTTGGTTAGTGTGAAGCTAAACATTGCCCCGGTCTGATTAAAATGTTTACTGATGTTCTTAGTTTAATTTTTTTTACTTTTCTACAAATTCATCGGATTAATAAGTATTAGATCAGTATTAAGATTTGCGAACCTGGACAATCAATTTATTGATGCAATCAAGTAGATATGTGTGTGTCTCATTTGCTTGTTTAAACTATTTTCGAGGTGAACACGTACTTCATGTTATTCATCGCCAAATTCATCTCTTCCACATAACGCGTTCTGTCACTCTGAGCCGCGTGCAGCGCAACTTTGAGCTGATGGTATTCCGCCTCGCGTTCGGCGGCACCCTCATTTTCTGCTTCGGCCTTCCGATCGATGACAGGCATGATGGCTGAAAATAAATGGATGACTCGTTGCTCCTCTGAGAATGAATTGTCAAACAAAAACAAACGTCTTCACAGGTTCCTTCGCGTCAATTTGGTGTATTGTTTGACCTTTGATTTATCTTCATATTCGAAAGTATATTCACACATCCAAGTCAACATCCCCAACTTCCGAACGATCTACTCTATGGTGAGTTGCATTTAGAAAGTCGACAATTAAGCAGACCGCACTTGCGGTACAAAGACGTTTGCAAAAGAGATATGAAAGCTCTTGGCATTGACCCCGTGAGTTCGGAAGAACTTGCTCTTGACCGCTCAGTTTGGAAGCATTGTGTAAAGCGTCGCCTGCAATCTATACGCAGATCACACCGCCGGCTTTGCAAGCGCTGCAGGAGAGATTGTTTCTCCCGAATCAGACTGTTTAGTCATTCGAGAATCTGTAGAACATGAAAATTCTTGCGATTGTGATGTGCAATAATGGTAGACATTGACCGAAGGAGGCCAAAAACAACTACTGACTGAACGATAAAAGATTTTGAGCTCTACTCACACCGAAAGACTCCAAATACCAAATCACAGGTTAATTCGCGGTAACGAGTTCCACAAGCTTATAACTAACCAATGTATTGTCATGTCGCCCCCTTCACTTTTACACCATTACCGATTCCCTAACATCATGTTATCATGAAGTGGATACAACGAAGATTCGGTTCCGTAAATGTGATAAATTAGTAAGCACACTTAAATTCGGATTGCCACTTTTAAATAAGGTGAAGCACGTAAGACGCTTAAAGTTGAACAATGTAGAATGGTACACTTATTTACCTCATTCACACAACGCAAGACTACAATGGTCATAAATAAGAGTCATAAGCGCCTGACCCTGGATTCATTTGCCATAACGAAATTTGAAAATTGTGGTTGTTTGTGGAGAATTCATTTGGGTTTCACACAATATATCCATAATTTAACTATACTTCATCCTGATTCAGATACTCTGTGAATGCTTAGCAGTTAAGCGCTTCCATATTTCCAAACTACTTTGAGGACAACGTATACAGCATTTATAGATTTCTGGTTATTTCGTATATCGATTTGGCTCACTGTGAATGTTAATGCTGCTCAGCACAAGCCTGTCTCATTAGCCTAAGATGAAAACCGCCGTCAAGATTCACAACTAACCGCAAGAAAAATTCCGAAAGCAGACAATGCACACACACATGGTGAAGCAGTAATGTTTAAGGAATTCGTAAAGCCTTACCGCAGTTGAACGCTTTTGCAACAAAAACCAGGAGCTATTGCTGATATTTGCCACACTTCGATTCTATAAACGGATGCTGGGTGTCTGCCTTCATCACACAGAGACAGTACAGAATATGTTTAATGAGTCTTAAACTACTGGTGGATTGATAAATAGGGTTTGACATTTAAGCTACCGGTGATCAAATTTCGTACAACGGAAAACACGACAGGTCTAGCAACGAAGACACTTTTACACGGCCACGTATTGTCGTGATCGCATTTGTCTTATCCCGTGTTTGATCATCGTGGTTCGTTAGAAAACCCTAATTAACAGTGGCCTAAAGGTCAAACCGTGTTTACAGAAAGTGTAACCCGTTGTTTTCAGGATTCACGTATTTTAGGTTTCGCATGAGGCAGGCATTTCAATGCTCACGTCAGCTGGAATTGAACTCAGGATCAGGTTTCGTGCTGTCTGTCATCATATGATACATACAGTGAAATATCTATTTACTTGTATGGAAAACATGAAAGGATGATAGAACAACTTCAAGCACATGAGGCCATTGTTTAATCCAACATATTCATCATAAGCATGTTCAATGACATACTTACATCGGTAGCATGTACCTAACGTTTTTTTGCCATACAATCAATAAAAAATGCAGACGACAGTACTTATGTTGCTGCGGATTCTGTGAACAGTACGCACAAACAAAATGGG
This sequence comes from Atriophallophorus winterbourni, assembly GCA_013407085.1. NCBI lineage: Eukaryota > Metazoa > Platyhelminthes > Trematoda > Plagiorchiida > Microphallidae > Atriophallophorus > Atriophallophorus winterbourni. Next base: position 14,957 of record JACCGJ010008846.1, read on the forward strand.
GTGAGATGCTTACACCTCAAATGGAACAAGCATCTAATCACGTTTTGTGGAGGAGCAGAGAGATCTCAGCACGCAGCTTCATCAAGGCTTCAAAACAAGCTTTCCTCTTCAGTCCCCTTGACAACATACAAGATAAAGCAAGTACTCGAATAAGATGCTTAGTGTCAATAATCATAGCAATATCTGATCGCGGGGACCCACAGGATGAAAGACGGGCTAAGTCGACTCTGCGAAGGTTACTAGTAAGGGCTTTTGGTTGTTTATGCCATGTGACGGCTTGTCGGCGACGAAATATACGCCCATCGAGATGTGTGGCGTCGCGAAAAGAATCTTTTCCAAAAGTCGGTGGTCCACCATTTAGCTATTTTCATTTGTTCGGCATCTCAGCAACATAATGAGAATCGATCATCAAATAGTTCAAAAATAGCTCTGAGCTATAGGTATATAGATGGTCATGATGGTCATGAAGCTTTCTACATGGAAATGACATACACACTCTGTCAATGATAACTGAAGACAAAATGTTCTGATGAACGACAACACATTGAGGTTTTGGAGAACGTAAAAATGCCTTTCAGTTGTGGATTCGGTACAAAGTAAATTTCCAGTGATTTCAATTGTGGTAAAATTGGTGCTTCAGTGAGAATGGAAACGAACAATTTTGAAATGGTAAAAATTGTAGTTTAAAAACACTTTTGAGCGGTTTCTAAATTTCGTCGAGATTAGAAACAATGGTTAATTATCGAAAATATTCGAAACAGGTAGCACAATTGATCTAAAAGCTTAAAAACGTTACAAGGTTCAGTCTAAGAGACGTTTTGGTGTATGGATCAATACGATCTCAACGTAAATCCTTGTTATTTTTGTAGGATATTTAGGTTTGTATTTTCTTTTGCATTCAAATTATGAGCACGAACAAACGTGCAGAAAACGGTGAAAACCGTGTATTTGATACAAATTCACTTTTAAACTAACTAAGTTAAATGAAAAATCAAATAAACCGTATTGACATGCTTTTCCATCACATACACACCTAGACCGTTTTTGTGGTGAAAGCACACATCAGGTATGGACACTGAGATCAGGATCCGAATGCGCTTTAAACAAAGCAATGTTATCGCTTGAAGAATGATGACTTGACATGCGAGTAAGAACTTGGGGGAAAAAGAAGTTATGTATGTATGAAATCACAAGCCTGATCCAGTAAAAGTGCCACACACTGGAGGACTGAACGTGTGCAAAGATACTGTCAGCATATCCGCCAATGCTACGTTCTTTCGCTCCCACCAAAACACACAGAAAATGTAAACCTCAATTGGACCACCTAAAAATATTTCCATATTAGCGCATTGTTAAGCAGTAACCTCACTCTTAGTCAGTCATCCATTCAGAAATTTACTAAAACCATTTGAAGCCATAACGTATGGAAAGGATATGGGAATTTTGGTACTAATAAGATCAATTTCATACATTTTATTGATAGTCTTCACGAACTTTCGTTCTTTTGTTTTGAAAATCACATGAATCTGTTCGAAAACGCATTCTGTTCTTTTTTTTCTCATTCTCATTCTTGATACTCAACGCAATGTTAAACCTTGTGAGTCGCAACACTCCTCATTCAGCAATATAGTTTCAACAGAAAGTCAGGTTAAGATCATGTGTACTGTGTCCACATATTCTCAATAATTTCTGGAAATAAATTTGCTACTGGGTCGGTAATATTTCCCAAATGTTGTAGTGACTACCTTATATTCGAGTGTAAAACGTGATTTCATGCAGACATAATTGCGTGTCAAAACAATATAAACTATACCGAGCTTCTTATTTGGTAGAAAACATTGTATTTGTTAAAAGGTTGTTTTTAAAAGTATCCAAATAGTTAAAAACAGGTGGCCGCTTACACAACGAATGCGAAGTGACATGATATATTGAACTTTCTTCATACAAAAAGAAATGAGGATTTTTAACTTTTAGTCTTTATATTGTGCACTATTCCAGCTGCATGCATTCGTTTATCAAAAAGTAGAAAACTTAGTGACAAACACTACTGTAATATAATTTTCACATACTTTAGAAATGAATGGCGAAAATACAGAGCTTGGTCAACGAATAATTGTTCAAAAGGCGCGGCTTGCGGTGCAATTGTTATTGTTATCGACATCCTTTTTAATTGCGCATGTTCTTCGTTAGCCAATTTTACTAGATGAGCAATGACAGTGTTGGTAGAAACAGGAAGCTTACGGCTGAGTGAACAACTGAAAAGTTCAATGAGTTTTAAGCAAGCTGCAGTTTTACTTTCCAATCAAGCAATTTGTCTTATCTGTGTTATAGAACAGTAATGCCAGCTACAGTGTTTAAATTAGCCCAAACTCGAGATCCTTCGGTGAAATTAGGCAGCCTTAGATCAGTAAATCACGCATACCATTTACATAGGTAACAGACCGTGGAGACATAAGAACTGATCAATGATAAACAACGGATTTCAGGCTGCCGAGGACAAATTTACCGATCATAATTGTCCTTTCAACATAATAAACGATCAAGTAAAGCATCATTTCAGATGATACGGAATTCAACAGAACTTTATTCCGGATACGATCGGAATCTTCACTGAACGAAATGTACAGAGATAATAATTGATGGCTCAGATCGAGTTTGACGCTTCCGTGCACGTAATCATTGTGTTTGAATATGCATCAGTAGTGTTTCGTGAATCAATGCTGAAAGAACCTTAAGTGATTATTTATTATCAATATTTCCAATATAATTCTAATCTCTAAAGTAATTATACTTGCTCGATAGTCAGAAAAACATTGCTTTCACCATTTTCACGGATAGATTGAATGACATTATACTTTAAATCTCCCACCAAAAGTTGTAATCTTCACCTATTGGTAAGAGGAGTTTTTCTGTTGTATTCCAGATCAATCTTATACCAGAAGATATTTGTGAAGATATTGTTTGAAGTGGTGACCGCTCTTCTATGGCATTCCACCGAAAAAATCTGGACGCTCGATTTGCTCGTTAGCCACAGACAGTCCTGGGCAAACTGAACTGAACTGAACTGAACTGTCAAATACGCTTTCATATGAAGTTACACAACGTGACCCGTAGGTGACATTATTTCTACAATCCGATGGATTAATCACTACAACTCGCCAAAGTTGTAATTATGAAATAATACAAATGTTTGCGATCTGATGTTATAAATGTTTATATAAGTTAACATGATATTCATCGATGGTTTCTTAATAGAGTAGGGCAGAATCAGGAATTATGTCACTGAGCAACAAATAATCAACATTGTTTCATTTTGTCAATATTGTCAAGATTAAAATTGTCGATTTTTCTCACAAGCTAAACTTTTTGAAGATAATTCTTTTCTGAAAAAATTATGCAGCGTTGTATTTCATCAGCCACGTTGTCTAGAATCACAACGAATCAGGTTGTCGAAATAATGTTGGCACGGTGACATAGTTTTAATTTTCGACTCTCATGCAAACAAACGTGATCGGTTGAAGCATACATCATTTTTGTGCCTAACTTCCAAATCATGTTTATCACAATAATAATAAATGTAATCTGAAAGAATATTGAAATTTGCATTAAAATATAAACTAAACTTTCTGAGCGACATGTAGCAGAAAAACAATAATTTTTTGAAAAAGCATAACGTATTACGTAATTTTTGGGGAACTCAAACAAATATTCATTTGTTGTATATTTATAGAGAGAGAGGAGGAAAAAAATAATTAATGAAGAGAACAATAGGAAAAATTCGGAAAAGCAACCAATTGATATATTTCTTTGTTTTTTATGTAGTAAATGTGTTGTTGTAGTAAATGTGTTGTTCAGTTCAGTTCAGTTCAGTTGCGCAGGACAGTAAGTGACGAAAGAGCCTTAGAGCGCCCAGAATTTCTTTCGTTGGAAAGCTGCAGAGAAGCAACCACCACTGCCAAAGCGTTTATTCTCATTGTGATTTGGATATCCTCGACGATCGCGATGCCATGGGATAATCCGGGGTGTATTTAGGAAGCACCACGTAATGAATGATGCTGGAAAGATAAGAATACATTTCTCCTCACCACTACGGTGAGAGGTCAGCTAGAGAAGAGTTGTTTAATAAACAAACAGAACTTAAGCATTTACTTATTTACCAAACAACGATAAAAATGGTGAACAACCTAATCTTGCATAACAATTGGGGGGGGGAGAATTCAGGAAAAAGCTTACCTTTGATGCGGTCCAAACCCTTCTCAAAACTTGCGACAGAACTGCAGGACATAAGTTCTTCTGGAAGCCGGTTCCAGAAATTTACCACCCTGAGGCTGAAGAAGTTTTTCCGGGAGTCTAGTCTACATCGCTCATTAGCAAGTTTGAGTAAATGGCCTCGGGTGCACAGCTGAGGACTTAAGGCAAAGAAGTCGGTCATGATAACGCAACTTAAGATCTTAGAGGTTTCAATCAAGTCACCTCTCAAACGACGGCGCGTAAGTGAAACAAGATCTAGGGACTTCAGGCGTGCAGCGTAATGTTTCCCTCGCTGACCCTCATTTATGCGAGTTGTGAGACGCTGTACGCTTTCGAGTTGAACGATATCCTTCTTGTAGTAAGGGCACCACGCCTGGACACAATATTCTAAATGCGGCCGAACTAATGCCTTTTAGTCCAAGCTCAATTTTAAGTTGCACATGGCTGAAGGTGGCTAAAAGCCAATCATGCACCCAGATTTCCTTCGACGGTATGCGGTTGAGCACCCGGCACTTCGATATCGAGTATACAGTTCGTAATTTTCACACGTTCTTGTTTCCGGATATCCGGAAATTAAGTTAGGGTTTCTCTTCACCAGCACGGTGAGAGGTCAGCTATTCAGGAAACAATGCAATAATATGTGTGAACAATGTGTGGTGTATGAAATCACTAGCCTAGTCGAAGCAAAGTGAAACACAGTCATAGACTGCATGTGGGCTAATTTGCTGTCAGGTTGCCCAGGCCTAGACAGATATGATAAAAAATTTAAACATTCGTTTTATTTGTTTTTTCAAAGTTTTTTATTAAACAATGTGCGGGAATATGATAGACCATTTAACGTCTAATTCCCTTTTAAATCTCAGAACATTCGGGAGGCTTACTATACAATCTAGGAGCTTGTTCCAGAAGTTGACCACACGGTTGCTGAAAAAGTGCTCACGTGCCAGCAACCTGGGCCTACTCTTGAGAAGTTTCATAGAATTACCCCTTGTAGCTGCTTTAGGGGCAATTTTAAGGAATGCAGTAATATTATCACCCGTAAGACCCTTTATAATCTTGAAGGTATCTATTAGGTCTCCTTGCAGCCGCCGTCTATTTAGTGGGAACAAACCGATGTCCTTGAGTCTTGCTTCATAGGTTTTTCCTGCCTTACCCTCAACCATCCTAGTCGCAAGGCGCTGGACCAGTTCAAGCCATGCTATATCCTTTTTCAAATACGGTGGCCAGGATTGAACGCAGTATTCCAAGTCAGGCCGCACGACTACTTTGTATAAGTGAATGAAGATTGAAGAATTTCGGCATGATAACGCTGAGCGGAGTGTGAACAATTCTGTGCGAGTCGTGTTTAAAGCTTCGGCACATTGAGTATCCCACTTGAAATCGCCCGTTATAGTAATACCGAGATCCTTCACTTTCGAGAAGCAGCTATTCTGATAGTTCTAGTTGCGTTGTCGCTAAATCAGTCGTCAGAACGCAGCTCTTTCCTAAGTTTAGTGGCAAGTCCCAGGTCTGTGTCCACTCGATTACTTATTCTAAATCGGAGATAAGCGTATCTGTACAGTCGGTTCCTAGGATCTTATTATCATCAGCAAACAGGAAGCAGCGTGAAATCAGGCAGACTGCCAGTTCGTTTACAGAAAAAAATAGTAGACTAAGTACTGAGCTTTCAGGCTTTACACTGAGAATCAGTGATTTCTCTGAGCACACCCCTGCAATTCTTACATAGTGCGATTAGTTAAGAAGCTGTCCAACCATCGATGTAGTTCCCCTGTCACGCCTCACAAACGTAGTTTGTGCAAAAGGTACCTATGGTTCACTGAGTCTAATGCTTTTTGAAAATCAAGATAGCATACTTTGACTACTCTCCCTTCATCAAGGCGTAATCTTACTTTATCAAGAAAGCTTAGAAGATTGGTTAGGCAGGACCTTTCTTTCCAATATCCGTGCTGAGAATCGAAAAGTTAGGAATTCGCTACCAACTGTTTACATACCTGGTGCCAAATGTCTTTTTCCAATCACTTGCAAAGAATGCTCCTCAGGCTCACTGGTCTGTAGTTGCGTACATCCGAAATGGGATCCTTTTTGTATATGAATACTACCGCCGCTCGTTACCAATCATCCGGTAGTATATCCTTGGAGTAAGGTAGCTCCAAAAAGATTTCAAATTGCAAGGCTAACTATATTCGCGAGCGGTTGAAGAATAGCCGGATGTATACCGTCGGGGCCAGCCGACTTAGTATTATCCAGCTGCGATAGAACTGTGGTGACCATTCCCTGATTAACCTCCACCGAGCTAAAGAGAGGTGCTCTGCACTCGTGAGTTTCTAAACGGTTACCTGAATCGACCCGATAAACACTGCAGAAGAATAAATGCAACGCATCGGCTTTTTTCTGTGCAGTCAAAGCCGTGTTGCCATCATCCAGCACTAACGTTCTTATTTCTTCTCGCAAAGATCGCTTGAACTTAACATAGCCATAAAAAGCTTTCAAGTTAATGTTTGCTTTTTGGCAAGTCTGGATTCAAAGTCCCTTTCAGCTTTCCTTTGCAGCGCAACAGCTGAATTCCTTGTCTTGTTGTACTGCTGTCTGGATCTGGGAGTTCCAGAGAATTTTTAAGCCCCACAGCTACGGTCACGACATCGAATAGCCTTGCTAATAGACGCGGTCCACAAGGGGGTTCCTCGCGTTCTCACTGGTAGTAGAGGAGCAAAACTTTCCTGTAGTTGTAAAAGGTGCCCATTTATAATATTTCACCTGATTTCTACACTAGGTTCTAATTCGTCTGGTTCTCAACATAGATTCACTGCTTTAGTTTGTAGTTGGACGATGTCCTTTCGACCAAAGTTGCGGGACATCTTTACTTGAGGACAAGGATGCACTAAAGTCCAGTCAAGAAGAATTACAGCGTGGTCGCTCTTGCCTAGTGGCGAAAGGTATTTGATTCCATAAATATCTCTTTCATGAGACGATATAACCAAATCTAAAGTTGACGGAGTATGTCCTGTCCTAAACCTTGTATGTTCCCTGACATGTTGATAAAAGGCCCCGAAATGAAACCAGTCTAGATATTGCGACTCAACTGACCCTGGTGAAGAAATTTCAGTACGCCAATCAATGACCGGGAGATTGAAGTCTCCGACAATTAGTGATGCGTTGCATTGCCATTCTAGTACTTCCAATGTGTCCATCAGTAATTGATCGTCCAATGGTGGAGCAGTCGGGCTTCTATAAACACTTGCAAGTGCCAGTCTCCTCCTAGCGACAGTAAAAAATACCGATGTTAGTTGGATTGAGTGAGAAGCAATCTTTATCGATGTCTCACTGTGAGAAAGATCTTCGTTAATCATAATTGCAACTCCCCCTCCCGTAGCACCAGTATCCCTATCCTGACAATAGATAGCGTACAGAGCGGGGCCTCCAAATCGGCCGTGCATAAAATTAATTTCTCCGCAGCTGTGGGCCAAATGCATTGTTTTTCCGTAACACCTGAGGTCAATTTTTAACGCGCAATTTCGAACGGGAATTGTTGTGACACTTTTGTCTCAAAAAATGGTTACTCCATTTGTGTATAAACTGGATCACATGTGGAAATTATCGATCAAGACGAAAAAGAAACATCGTTCAGTCGACAAATTGATACGGGAACTGTCGGCCAATTTGTTTTAAATTATTTGGTGAAATTTTTGTAACTGCTGAAAATTCGTTTATATGAATAAAGCCAATTTCTTCTGCTTCTTCTTCTTCTTCTTCTACTTAATTGATACAAATGACGGAACATGATTTCAACAATGATTCGGAGATGGCAATTATGTCAACCCAGTTTTCCGGTGCAGCAAGGTGCAGTTTACCCCACTTATTACGTATACTACAATCATTTGTGTACAATACACGAGTATTTCTATTCTGCGCACATTTTAATCAACCTATACTTGGGGTCGGAGCATCGTCGTTGATACCCCGCTATTTGTAACCGAAGCAGTAGATAACTGGTTGGACTGCGCCTGCGAACGATCTTGTACCGGCCTAATGGCAGTTGTACATATATTTTCCTCGTTCAGGAGCTTACCTAGAAGCGAATCTTGTTTATTTTTTGGCGAAGTGCCTTGAAGACCTGAAATGCGTTCGCTTGCCAACGACATTTTCATGCACTGAAATTCTACTGGCGTGCCATTTTGGAGTACATTTTCAATGACAACTACAGCAGATGACCTGAATATTTTATGTTGGCTCAGGTTTATTCCTTTTATGAGTTTTTGTAAGCCGATCATGGGCGTTTTTGAACGATTTCCATGAAAGTGTGGTTGAGACCCCGTATCCTGGACAACTTTGAAACGCCCATTTGTGTAGCGTTCAAGGTACGCACTTTTTGATAGAAGCGTATCCCTGTCCAGGTGGTTCATAAATTCTACCAAAATCGGACGAGCGCTACTTACAGTTGGGTTCCACCGGCCTACACGATGGACCCTTTTAACCTGACAGTTAATTAGCCCTGCCATGCGCGAAATATTGTGAACCCTAAAACGGTCCATTTGGCGCCGGGATTTGCTTTCGCGAATCAGTGGCTCTTCCCTATTTAGTATGAGGAGAGTACGAGATGGCCTCGTTTCCGCCATTTTGTGGGGTGCAGCAAGCTTACTAACTTGCTCAGCTAAGGCATTTATTTGCCTTTCTAAAGCAACGTAGTTAGATTGCCGTGATTTTACCTGACACTTATCTTCAGCGACGGTTTTCTTTGCTAGGTTCTTTTTATTCCCATGTGGTGCTTTTCCATCCGTGCCGATGGTACTTCGGTTAGGACCCAGCTTAATTGATGAGGGTGTTTAATTTCTTACGACTTCGGCGTATGACAAAGGAGAACTCGCAACTTTTGCTACAACGTTGTTCATACTACGGGTAGTGGTCCTCAGGAAAACTCACCTTGCATTTTGCTTACACTCTCCGCAAAATATTCCGGGAAACTATTTTTACAGTGGGAAATACAACAAAGTTAAACGTACGGCGCGATGTGTTATGGATAATCAATAGCTATATGGGGCTTACATTAAAGCGCAAATTTGGAAAAGGTACTTCAATGTGCTTTTGTGAACATAAAATCTAGACGTATCGCCAAAGGCTGCTTTCAACGAGGACAGAGATTTCGGTGTCTCTTTAGAAGTCTGTCGTTTACAATAAGCTTGGCAACTTCAACCAAAAATGCGCAGTTTCGCCGCGGTCAGCTTTCTTTTTTGTTTGCATTGTGATTAGGAACCAGGATTCAGACTAGATTTTTCTGTCCCTGTTAATCAAACTGCTAACACCAAGGCTATTCGAAGAACCGTGATCCTCGAACGTCTGGATCATGTTTTTCGGATTTTCCGAAGGCCTCTTTAACAGCAGATACGTAATACCATATTCTGTTATTGGAAATAAGTTAAAAAGATTAATCAGAACCGTGTTTTGTTACTCATTTTTACCACATGGCCACATATATAAGAGTTGTCTGTTTATATTAAGTCCATATATATCAACGCATGCTCATACTTACGTGTTTATACAAAAATCTGATGAAAAAGCAAAAAACCGATGTACTATTTTACTTCGATGAACTCTAACAATGATGGTGAATAGAATATCTTTAATTGTGTTCCAGTGTATTCGACTACCAAACCAGCGCTAATACTGACTTGTGCTTGATCTGCCTGAGTGTATACGGCTGAGACTGATTCATAAGTATGAAACGAAAGACCTACTGGTGAACATTTTGGTCCATTCCTCGACATTTCTTCGATTTTCCTGCGTCGTTTAACCAGCATAACTCTCATGCACTTTATACCACAATCACTCTTCATCCCTCCCATTTTCTATTTTTTTCAATATAACTTCTTCTTCAGGCTCAGCAGATCTTAGTAATTGTTTCATAGGTTTAAATCCCCAAAGTTAATTTGACGTGAAGAGTCTTAGGTGCATATTATAATTTTGTCCAATTTTTATTGCCTGAACAATTTGTGATTACATTATGATTTTTTCTGAGAGAACCTTTGGTGCATAGTTATTGCACAACGAGCTGGCATGCATTTTATGAGTCTGAGTGCACAATGTTTGACTGGTTCACGAGTAGTTACCATTTTTTAAAGGAAATAGACACATTAGGTTATCCGTAATAAGTGTTGCATACGTAGGGTTGTAGTCCCGATGCGAACCATATTTTGGTTATTGAAATTCATGTGATACGATTGATACACTAATTGAAATCTTGATGTGTTTATTGAATGCAGTGTCTATCTGGAAAAAGCTAAAATTTTGGAGAGAGTGTGTTCCATGATTGAGGGTTTCACAGTCCAGTAATATGCGCGGCATCTGAGATCTTGAGACATCTGGCTGAGGACGTCTACTTGATTTATCCAGTTATCTTCATCAAATTTGATGACAAACAATTGCAACAACGAGATTGCTATACTCATGTGTTTTCACGACTGTTAGAATGGAAACGCTGCACGTGATCACAAACTCACATAGAATAGTGCTTCACTGTGTAAGGAACGACTATCACCGCGTTATGCGCTCTCACATATATACTTGTCAGCCTATATGTATATATATGCAAGCGCTTCATCTTTCACACTTTAATTCGAGCCGTTAATTAATTTATAGAATATTATGAAAATACAAGCGTGATCCCGGCAGAATGCCGCACAGTAAGAGACTGCACGTGGGCGTAGCTACTGTCAGGCTGCCCAGACCTCCACCTTCCCCATATCATCGATAGTGAATTTCGTACCTGATATTTAATTTCTACCTCAGTGTTCAGAGCATTAGATGGTTTCTTCATTCAATCCATGGGGTAAAGGATAAGGTTTCCAAACATGTTCGTGGTCAACCACGCAGAAGTTTCTACATTTGGACACATTTGGTACTGTGACGTCACGTTTTGGCAGACGCTAGTTTCAATGTTTAATTTTGGTCAACCTTCTCTGTATTGTATCGAGTCATGCAGATCCAGATACTGTTGTCCCTGCTTGATGAGTGCAAACAGTAGAGAAATAGTCTTGTGGTGTGTATAATGGAAACGCATACAAATGAGATTTTTCGTTCATGGTCACAGGTTCAAACCTAGTCTACATGAGTGTAGGTTCATGTGATTGAACAGGTTGGTCGTACCAACCTTATCTGATATTGGTTTACAAGCGCAACTTGTTTATCATTCTTCCACTGTTTAAAGCGCATTAGGATTTTGATAATACTGCCCCTACATGATAAGTGCAATCAACATGCGAACGGTCTTGGGGTGTTTGTGATGTGTCAAGATCGTTCAATCTAGGCACGCCAAAACTCGCACTGATTTGAAGTATTGATCGTTTTTAATCAAGTAACATAACTCGCCGATTTGAATCAATATAGCAGCTTGGCTTCAGTAGCTTGGCTTCACTTTCGTTCATCTAGTTGATTAATTGTACATATATATACAAATGAGCTGTAAATAAAACGATGCATTCTGTCAGTCATCTTCTACCACTTTCGTGAGTGTTAAGTCACCTGGAACTCGCTTCAATAAACACAACAGACTTGGCGACGGAAAAATGGCTATCAGCATTGAGCAAATGCAAGCATTACTTCAGCAACAGCAAGCGCAGTTGGAAACATCACAGAAGCAGCTCATTGAACTTTTTTCTCAGAAGCTGAATATCAAAGAAGAACACAAAGAACAGACACAGCAGCAATCAATTGACTCAATCGCAGCATCCATCACAAAGTTCCATTTTGATGCAGATTCGGGAACAACATTCAATGCTTGGTTCAAGAAATACGAAGACATTTTTGGAGTTGAACTAGCAGGTCAATGTGATGCATGGCTTGTTCGCCTTTTGTTGAGAAAACTTGGTCCTGTTGAGGACGAACGTTACACTAACTACATTCTCTCAAAATGTGCTCGAGAGTTCAGCTTTGACGAAACCATTGCAAGACTCACGACAATCTTCAACGAACAATCATCCTTATTCAGCATTCGTTACAACTGTCTCAAACTGATGAAAAAAGCAACAGACGACTACACTACACATGCTGCTATCGTCAATCGAGAGTGTGAAAGATGCAAGCTTCGTTCGATGACACCAAATCAGTTCAAATGCTTTATGTTCGTTTGCAGTCTTCAATCACCAGCAGACGCAGACGTTCGAACGAGAATTCTGAGCAGACTGGAGCACGAGCCGGAAATGACCCTTCGAGACATTGCAGCCGAATGTCACAGAATGGTGAACCTCGAACATGATACCAAGTTGATTGAAAGCGCCGGACAGAAAATAGAGCCTCAAGTGTACAAGAACACAGCAGCACACAGTATATATATATATATATATATATATATATATAGTAGTTCAAAAAGTCCTCCCACAAAGTCATTGAAACCCAAAAAGTGCCTGTTGGAATTGCGGTCGATGCCACTATTCGGAAGATTGTCCGTTCAGAACCTATAAGTGCCGCAGGTGCAAGCACATTGGTCACAAAGAGTCACATTGCAGAAAAAACTATAGGACCGGTGCAAACAGTCTGCATAATCCAAAATCGAATGGAAACCGGGGCAGAATCAATGCGGTCATTGCAACCTTTGAAGCAGATTTGGCAAGCAGACGTAAATATGTCGCAGTGAGAATTCAAGGCAAGACTGTTTCGTTGCAAATCGACACCGCCTCAGACGTCACATTGATTTCCCGCTCAACGTGGAATAAGATTGGCTGCTCAACAGTCTATCCCACGGAAATGAATGTGCGAAATGCCTCTGGTGAACCACTGAGGATTGACGGAAAATTTACTTGTAAGATTGATTTCAATGGTGAGCGAGCAACTGGTTTAGTTTACTTGACGCCTCATGATAAACTTGATTTGCTTGGAATGGATTGGATAGAACGGCTAAATTTACTTAGTGTGCCTTCGAAAGTTCTGTGTTCAACAAAAACTGCAACTGTGCGCAGACAAATTCTTCATCAAGAACAAGTCGACAGTTGATACGCAAACATGGTTACGATATCCGGAACGAATCGCAACAAGGTGACAATGATTCTACAAAGCAGACAACTCCCAACTCAGTCTTTTCAAACGCTGCTAGGCTTCCAAGATTAATCAACGCCCGTAATAAACAACCACACAGGCAGCAAGGTAATCGTCGCGAAAACCGTTTGCGAAACTATAAAGAAAGCAAATTTATTCGTGACCGTTTTACAAGATCAAGCGACTATAAAGAGGAACCGGTTTGCTGTACATGTGGTCCACGTGGCTCCAAGGCGAATGCTTCACAGAAAAACGCAACTCATGGTTGACGAAAGCAGTATAACGATTCCCATGCGTTGGCACCGCAAGTATCTCAAAATGAACCTATCAGCACTGATGTACAATGGCAAAGAGTCGACAACCGTCTTGCTGAACAACATCGCACAGACGATACACCAGGATAAAGATACCGAACACGAAGAAGAACAATGGTTTCAACCATTTCAAATCTATCCAAGAAACTATGCGTACATAGACCGAAGGTGAACGTCCTTTTTTCGCAGGGGGAGGTGTCAAGATCGTTCAATCTAGGCACGCCGAAACTCGCACTGATTTGGAAGTATTGATCGTTTTTAATCAAGTTAACATAACTCGCCGATTTGAATCAATATAGCAGCTTGGCTTCAGTAGCTTGGCTTCACTTTCGTTCATCTAGTTGATTAATTGTACATATATATACAAATGAGCTGTAAATAAAACGATGCATTCTGTCAGTCGTCTTCTACCACTTTCGTGAGTGTTGGGTCAGCCGGAACTCGCTCAAAAAACACAACATGATGGATAAGCATTCCAATACGGATTTTTTTGTTTTTCTATTCAACTTAGCTCATTCAAAAGTAAAGGTTTCTCAAAAACACGTTTTTAACCGTTGTCTGCAAGTTTGTCAGAGCTCATAATTTGAATGCCAAATAATATACAGACCCGAATTTTCACCAAAAATATCAATGCTTCACATTGAGATCGTATTGATTTGTACGCCAAATCGTCTCTTAGACTGAACCTTGTAAAGTCTTCAGGCTCTTAGAAAAATCGTTCAACCTTCTTTTGAACAATGTTGATATTAGAACCTTGCGTTCAATTTCGATGAAATTAAGAAACAACTCAAATAGCAATTAAACAACAATTTTTAGCATATCAAATTTTAACGATTCTATTCTTACTGAAGCCCCACTTCTACCACAATCAAAATGATTGGAAATTTACTTTGTAGCGAATCCTCAACAAAACGGCAGTTTCATTTTCTGCGAAAAGTCTTTTCATTGACGTTCACTAAAAAAGTTCGTCTACAGTTATCATTGCCAGAGTGCATATGACACACACACACACACACACACATATATATATATATATATATATATTATATATATATATATCGATCGAGGCGTACATTTTCGTCGTGACCAAATCGTCACATGTCATAGACAGGCAAAAGCCCTTACTATTAACCTTCCCAGAGTCGTCGCAGTCTGTCGTCCGTCCTGGAGGTACCCGCGATCAGATATCGCAGTGGTTAGTATCACTAATCATCTTCGTGGAGTATTTGCTAATATCTTGTATGTTGTCAAGTTTATTGAGGAGGAAAGCTCGTTTTGATGCCGTGAGGCAGCTCTCGTGCTGAAATCTCTTTACTGCTTTACAAAACGTGATCAGATGCTTGATCCGTTTAAGGTGTAGGCACCTAATCACTGTTTGTCTGTGCTTACTTTTCACACAATCTGCAACAATTTAAGTCCCATCGTCCGCAATTTTTATTGATTAAGCGTTCGGTACATGCTATCGATGTGAATATGTCATTGAAGATGCTCATGATGAATATGTTGAATTAAACAATGTCCTCATGTGCTTGAAGTTTTTTGAACATCCTTTCATGTTTTCGATACAAGTAAATAGATATTTCACTGTATGTATCATATGATGACAGACAGCACGAAATCTGATCCTGAGTTCAATTCCAGTTGACGTGAGCATTGAAATGCCTGCCTCATGTGAAACCTACAATACGTAAAGCCTGAAAACAATGTGTAACAGTTTCTGTAAACACGGTTCAACTTTTAAGACACTGTGAATCAGGGTTTTCCAACAAACCACGATGATCGAACGTGGGCTAAAACGAATTTGAGCACGACAATACATGGTCGTGTGAAGGTGTCTTGGTTGCTAGACCTGTCATGTTTTCCGTTGTAAGAAATCTGATCATCGGTAGCTCAAATGACAAACCTTGTTTATCCATCCAGCAGTATTGCGAGACTTGTTGAACATATTTTGTACTGTCCCTGTGTGGTGTAGGCAGATACCCAGCATCCGGTCATAGAATTAAAGTGTGGCAAATATCAGCAATATCAATGTGGTTTGTGTTATAAAAGCGTGCACTGCACATATTTTTTGAGCCACACTGCTTCACCGTGTGTGTGCATTGCCTACTTCCGAAATGCCTTTCGTGAATCTTGTCGGCGGTTTTCATCTTAGGCTAATTAGACAAGCTTGCGCTGAACAGCATTAACATTTTCAGCAAGCCAATACGATATACGAAATAACGAGAAATCTCCAAATGCTGTATAATTTTTCCTCGATGGGGTTTGTAAGTATGGAAGCGCTTAACTGCTAAGCATACACAGCGTTTATGAATCAACATGAATTCTGGTCAAATTAGGGAAATATTTTGTGAAACGCAAATGAATCCTTCACAAAAAATCACAATGTTCAAATTGAGTTATCGTAAATGGATCGAGGGGCAAGTGCTCACGACGCTTTTGCATAGTCATTGTAGTGTTGCGTTTCTTGAATCAGGTGAATATGTGTAACATACTACATTGTTCAATTTTAAGCGTTTTGCGCGCTCCACTCAAAATCACATTGTGATTCTGTACGTAAACAATACGAATCTTGTTAGAACATTATTTGAGAGCTGCAATCCAATTTAAGTGTGCATACTAATTCATCACATTTACGGAGCCAACTCTTCGCTATATCCTTTTCATGATGACATGATGTTCGGAAATCGTTCAATGTGTAAAAGTAAAGGGGATGTGAAGATGACAATGCATTGGTCAGTTTTGAGTTTCTGAAAACCCCAACCGTGAATCAAACTGTGATTTTGCATTTGGAGTCTTTTGGTGTGAGTAGAGCTCACAATCTTTTCTCAGTTGGTAGTCTGCAATGCATTTTAGGGATGTTGACTTGGATGTGTGAATAGGCTTTCGAATATGAATTGACGTGAAGGAAAGGTGGCGACGTTTGTATTTGTTTAGCAATTCATTTTTAGCGGAGCAACGAGTTATGCTTCATTTTCAGCCATCATGCCTTTTATCGATGCAGATAATGAAGGTGCTGCCAACCGCAAGCGGAATACCATCACCTCAAAGTTGTTCTGCACGCGGCTCAAAGTGACAGAACGCGTTATGTGGGGGAGATGAATTTAGCGATTGATAACATGAAGCATTCCTCTCAGGTCGTTTGCCTCACAGGAAGGAATATAATGTTATAGAGTTACTCAGTCAATAAAAAAATTGATGCATCATACTAGAACATCGATCCATGTTCATTTAATAGAATAAAAATTCTTCGAGTTCATTTTATAAGGTCCAATTGTGGATGTGCAAAGTGCATTAGCAATGAGCGCTTATCACGAGCTTTTATATGATATACAGAACAAAAGCGGGAAGCAACAAAATGTCCAAAGACGCCGATCTGGAATCTGTAACGAATCTGATTTCCGAAGGATTGTATGAGAGTTGTTTGAGCGATATTATATGCGAAAACATAGAAGATGAACAACAAAGTCAGCCGCTATTGAACGATATGCGATTCTTTCAAATCCGTCATACAAGCTCTGCGTGGGCGAGCTTGAAGCGTACTGGTTGGCACAAAAAATTGATTGACAAACCAGGTCGAAGTGACAACCAGGACAAGTGTTTTTCGGGAATTTGTTTGGGTTACTTGGTTAGCCTAGATAAGATGGGCTTGTATTTTCTTTTTTGTCTTGCGCCAATCAGCTTTATCTAGTGTTGCGGAATCCGTTGGTGAACGTTATCAGTGGTAACATGGACCGATGACCCGAAAGTGGCCAGATGTTTGCCAGCTATTACTCGGGTTTCAAAGGTTGTCATAGCCGGGGTGTCTCAAATAGCTTCTGACATACAAGTCCAGCTCCTGGCATGCACAAGTGGCTGCCATGGCCCGCGGAACTGCTTCTAGCAACAGGAGAATGGGCGAGGGCGAGTGACTGGTGCCTGAAAACCAGTGTGCTTCGGGCAGATGGAGCTCGTTGTCCTAAAAGAGCATTTCATCTGAAGGAAAGTGAAACCACGATTTCAAACATCCGCCGCCTTGGGGGGATACCCGATCGTGGGAAATTTTTTCAGGAGAAAACCTCGAGGACAAATCTAGAGCAGAGTCTCGTAGACGGTAAGTTGGTGCACATAACCTCTTTCTGGCAACTACCTGCTGCCTTGCAGGTTTCACTTGCTTATGTAAAGGCTAGAAAGGCTGACTCGAACAATCGTTGATTGTTTCTAAGGATACCGCTTTGTACTCAAATTCCCAAGACTTTCATTGAAGCCGACTCATCCTTCATGAGAAGATAGTCGCTGAAACGTAAGCTGACACTCGGTAACCTGGAATGACAGGAGGAATCAATTCCCGTGTTGCGCCAGCCCTGCTACACAATGATCTAATGGCAGACTTAGTGAATCTGGAAGAATTATATATATTGAGCGTGCATTTTGCTTAGCTGTACCGAATAGCGATTGCTCGATCGGAAACATGAGTAACAGTTATCCTACGAACTACGTATCCAAACATTATTGTTTAATTAATTACACATCAAACGCATTCTTGTTTAGACGAGAGAGATCACCATCAATTTGCACAGAAATGTATCTGATGCAATAGAATGTGAAAAATAATTGAAGCAGAACGACAAAATTCTGCGACATTATTCATTAAAAGTTTCATCATTCCTAATTTATGATACAATCAAATCTTGTTATTATGCCACCTGCCCGGACTGATCAAAATTAGCAAAATGGCGATGGTGGCATAATAACGAGGGTTTATAAAAACGGCTTGACCGTTGAATCTCGGGGTCGAGCAACAGTTACATAGTAGATAAATATCCCACGGGGTCGTAAATAAGACGGTTTCTATACTCAATAGAACTTATTGCTGCACGAAATTTTCCCTGAATCTTTTGAAACTAAACACACGTGTGAGCTTAGTATTGTGTTACTCACATCTTCCGAAATCATACTCCACTCCGGGTTTCTGACTGTTTGCCGTCATCAAGTGGACACAGTAAGAATAGTTCCAGTGAGCCTTGAAACACTGGATAAATGGTAAACAAGGTTATACTGGAATGCCACTGTTGCATAGGGTTCGTACAACGAACCATGATGTTCAGACACAGAATCACATAGTGTTAAAGTATAACCATGTTCACTTGTGATCTTTTTCGTGAATCTTTTCCACAAGAATCAAGCGCTCACAGACGGCAGATATCGATGACAACCTATTTGGGGATATGGTATTGAACGTGAATTCACATGGTTGTGAGTGATCTGAAACGTTTTTATAAAATAAATATTTAAGTGGAGCATCTTCTGTCTTCAGAATCCTAATCCACATGATTCGACCGCTTCATCGACTGACGCATGTTAACCCTTCGGACCACGCCACTTGTTCCTGCAGCATGCCACGCATGGCCTCATTGTCATTTTAGGCGGAAGAAATTTCGGTTGGTTTTACACCTTAGAGAGCGATACAAAAAATACTAAAGTGTGTGACTACTTCGTACCCGAAACACTTTGTTATTACTATGCATCTATCAATTGTTTATCATCAAAATTTTGGGTATTGAATTTTGAGACTGCAAATGAAGTTCCTAAAACGTTTTACAAAATACTCATGGTATATTTCGAATCGAAGTGTCGTATTTCGCGCGATTTTAAGTGTACAATTTTTCAACAGATCGGGGGATTTAAAACCACATACAAGTTGTTTTGCAGCAACCATAAACAACCCTAGAATAAATGATTCACAAAGGCTGATAATTGTTTATGTATATCGTTCGATTAGATGCACTGAACGTTCTAAAACTATTTGCTAAATCACAATTGTTTTTGGAATAGGAATCTTATCTTGATGTGCGATTCGAAGCACTGAAATCAAAACAACAAGTTTATTTATTCCGATATTTTCGATACTGCTATATAAATTCACATGAATGATCGTGTGATTTTAGAGAATGTCTATTTCGTTCATCATATTTTGGTTACAGTTGGTGACACTAATTGGTGAGACATTTTCTCAATACTATATTGTAAATCATTTCGTAGTTTT
Organism: Atriophallophorus winterbourni; assembly: GCA_013407085.1. Taxonomy (NCBI): domain Eukaryota; kingdom Metazoa; phylum Platyhelminthes; class Trematoda; order Plagiorchiida; family Microphallidae; genus Atriophallophorus; species Atriophallophorus winterbourni. The sequence continues at coordinate 34,565 of JACCGJ010008846.1, forward strand.
TTTTCAAGTTAATTAATTTGCAGTTGGAAATCAAACAAAGTCTAGTAATAGATTTTCTCTGTTTTATAGATGATCGTCCATATAGACGTTTTGTTTTATCTACAATTAGGTATCCACGTACAAAAATAAAAGAGGATCAAATATTGTTTCCATTAAAAATATTCATTTCTCGATATTTCAATATGAACAACACCTTTGTCGTTTGGTAATATATAAATAAGACATGAGCACCTGGAATGTTTTTTGTCAATTTATCTTATGAAAATATGGGTAATGCTATCTGGAATCCATAGACATCAATCCACAGTTTCTGAATGTCATCTTATCTGATCGCAAGAACACTTCATAAAATTTGCCTGAAGTTAGATTCTAACATACCGCAAGTGCCTTTTAATTATGACACCCAACTTCATATTGCCTTCGAAGTTAACTGGTCGCACTTGAAATACATAAATCTCTATCGCCACACCACAACCGATTTCATTAAACAATCAAATAATATTCCTAAATTAAACTTACTCTGCTGTAGCAAAACAGTTATTGATTTGCATTTATTTTAAATGATCTTTCCAGTGTCACTCGTTGACAATCGATGCCTAAAATACGTTTCCGTCCGAATTAATGGTGTCCTAAATGTTTCTCACCTGACTAATGGCGATATGTGTTTCATGTCGATCGCAGTGGACCGATCGATGCAGATACACATCAAACTTATTTTCGACCAGGTGAGTCATACCAAATTTAATCTGGTACCAATTTGCTCATTTTTATGCCGGATGGATATATGATTTCACCGTTAAACAAAACACACTCGTTTAGTTATAGCCGGTAGTTGATAGCCTTTAGCTGAAAGATGAATATCGCTTTCAATTTTATTACAACGACTTTATTTTTCCCCGGTATATCGTACTTACATAGAACTTCTTGTGCTGTTATAAATGTTTCACGTACACTTTTGTATTTAACTTCCATTGAGAACAAACTTCTAGTTTCCATTGAACACGGAGTTTATTCATGATTATATAATGCTGCAACTATTTGATTCATAGATCACTATTTTTATGAGCTTCTTGTACCCGATGTCCACGATGTATACATTATGCAAGCGCGTGATCGTTTGATACTTTATAGCGTTTAGAATGACTAAACTTTGGCAATTATCAGAGAAAGAATCTCTCTCTCAGTGCTGAGGACACTAGGCAGTATTTAATGGTAAGAAATAAAGAAACTTTTTTCCTCCGGTTTAGTAAAATGTACGCTATGGCACTCCAACTTGCAAAACAATCTGTTGCTGCTTCAGTGAATGTTCACATTTCGCGATGCCATTGGTTACTGTGAAAAATCTAGATTGATACTTTTTGACAGCGATGAATTCGCATGGGTTGCCAGAACCAAGTTTAATAACACTTTTATATGGCTACCAAAAATTAGGCCTGGGAACATCCGTCGAGAACGATTAGTCATTGTGTTTACGTTCTCCAACCCTTATGCTATTATGTTTACTCAAAAAGCTAAAGGTTATACAAAACATTGAGAATCATATATAAATCTTATCTGTCGTGTTTTATTGAGCGTGATTTTTGCTGATCGTCATTATTGAGTGCGTATTGTAGTTGGTATGAACGACAGGCATTCTACAACCTCCAAATTCTAATAAGCGTTATATTATCGTTCAAATTTGATACCCATAGAGCATCTCAGATTTACAATGATTAAAATTAGACCTGCCTTTTCAATTTCTGGTCAGGTTTTGGAGTCGAAGAACAAAGTATGCATTCATTTTCTTCGAATAACTTTATATTATACTGAATTTACAATAAAAAATATTCTGCATCGATATTATGTGATATTGAGCACGAAAATGTCCGTTTGTCGTTAGATAAAAATCTGATTAATTCAGACGAAAGTATTTGTTAAAACGTTGCTACTTAATTTAGTTTTGAGTAGCTAGTATGCTTAATAAATGTTCATATATATAATTCATGTGTCATGATTTATCGTGAATAATATAGAATGATGTCGAACAAATACATCAAGTTGATATTGCAAAGGAGCTGCTTTGGAGATAAGCATGTATCCTAACTTTATTCCCGATTCATTTTACCCGTAAACCATCACTGATCTCTTGGGAGGAAACACTAATAATTGATAACAATTCTTATAATATAATATGAATATTCCTTTTTCGAATGGATTACGAAGTTTGCATTTAATCGCGATGTGCTAGAATTTATATATGAGAAAAAATATTCTCAGAAAAACCGCCTGAACTTCCTCAACTGATGCAATGCTAACTAACACTTACGCAAATAGGATAGAATTGATCTACTACGCACTTTTGGTTGACGGTGTTTTCTGACTACTGCGTTTTAGCAACGGCCTTGTTTTTCAAAACCCCTTTGCATTGGCTAAATTAACAATGCTCGTTTTCTGTGTTCTATGTTTTCTGAAGTGACTGCGTTATGAAGTGAAATCAATTCGAAGAAAATGAAGAAATGTAATAGAGATAAAGGCAGTACTATTTTTTGCTGCATGGTGATGATTATTCCTTCAATATCTTTGTATTCAATGCTCTTAGTATCCACGTTTTTATAAATGTCGTGCCATATGATTTTGTTGAACTGGTCAATGTCGAATCGGTCGAATTTATTGAAAAAACTCTATGGACAGTCGAAATCAGAAGTCGAGTTGAAACTAGTTCACACTAATAATACAGATATGTTCGTTTAGAACAACGCAAACATTATATTTTTATCTTGGAAAATAAGAAACGTTTTCAATTTTTCACATAATCTAAGCTCCATCCTAGAACTGTGTTAGAAAAAACGTTGCATTTGAGAGAATTTCTGTACAGATAGACCTCATTGAGTGTGATGTCTATAAATTTGAGCGAGCTTTAGATGAGCCTAAATTTACACGGAAAACCTAATTGTGTCCATTGTTCGGCCAAAATATGAGCTGAATTTTAGACTGGAAATGAGGAATTATCTTCCAATTTATGAAAAAACAATAACATTTTTAAACGGATTGAAACTTGTGAATACAAAAATTGATTACCAAAATATTCCGAAATAATTTATATATTTATCATCACTGCAATTCAGCTCAATTTTTTGCCACAATCCTTTCTACAATAGTGTCATATCATAGTTGTTATCATTATTTCGTTTCAATCAGATGAACTTTTATTTCCTTCGTATATTGTATCACGGTGTTATGAGATATCGTCTGAAATTAATACAGAAATATATTCATAGCTTTCAGATTCCGGTCGTGTTCACGTGTTCGATGGGCCTTCCTGTTTCCACGGAAATCGTTTCCGCATTGGTTCCGAACAGCGGAAACAACGACTCACAACTACAAACCATGGATTATGCTTCATTTATTCTGGCTCAGACACGGTCAAAGCAGAGTTTACAAAAGCCATCGTCTCATCTGGTGAGAGTCCATTTTTCTATAACTAATGAGATTTATCAAACTCGTATCGTGTCTTAATCTGAACCAATTAACGCAAGGTCGCAGTTTATGTCTGCACTTGTAACTTTTGATTTATGCTATAAGCTAAATGAAACAGATAACAAGGTGTGAATCATTTACTTATAAAAATTATCATTTATTTGGAAAAAGCTTTGTTACATTCTGTAATATCGAACTATGACGATTTCGTGCAAACGCAAAATTGTGTGGCTGTTTCAAACAACTTTAAACATAATCGGAAACTATGTTACGGTGAAAAATGTAGTTTTAATCATTTTTCAACGCTCAATTATAACATTATTATTTTTTCGCCCATTTTTGTCCTTGGTTGATACAGTATATTATAATAATGAAAATTGCAGCGGAATAAAACATTGCTGGGCCTAAAAGTAAAACAATTTTACATTTTGCTAATCCAAAATTGTTAAAGTTTCTGGAAAGCTAAGTAGTACGACAGAATTGTGTTTGGTTAATCGAAGCCAGTTTGTGTTTCCTGTTTACGGAAGATTCCGTTGATCATGCTGTTCTTGAGATATTCCATATAAGAACGTAAGTGTCAATCAGCTATGGTTTCTCCTCATTTTTTGATTGCATTTACTCTCATTATTATTCTCATATTTTAACACTTTTAACATTCACTCAGAAATCAACCAATTTAGGAGAATGCCATTTTGTTAAAAGCGTTTTAGAAAGATAATAAAACGTCACAGATCCATCTTATATAACTGATTCACGGTACAGCAAATTGTCATAAACATGCTTATAGCGGTAGTCACTTTTCTCCTATGTGAATTTCGATCTCGATTCCCACCTTGTTGGGTACCTTTTATTTTGTCTACAATAAATGTACACGACAAGCGCATGACTTTTGCATGTTTCACAGTTTTTGAATGACTAAACTGTCCGCTTCGCGAAGAATATTAACAACAGTGATTATAGCGATAGACATCGAATAATCATACAGATGTGTTATTGCATAACGGACTAAACATCTGTATCTAACTTGAAAATTTATTATGATCATTTCCAATTTACAGTTCCAGCAAATTCTCGAGTGAAAAACATTGGCTATTAATGATCATGATCGATGATCGACTGAAGTACATTAATGTACCGTCAGTTTAATTTTTTTTAAGTAACCTGTTTCTTATTTAAACTGTTTTCCTCTAGGTGGCTAGGTTGTTTTGCGCCTAATTGGTGAATTTAAAATACGTTTAAAACGTGTAGAACGTGATTCAACAAAATATAGACGGATGGATGTTGGGTATGTTAACACCAAATATATAGGTTTTTTATAAGAGACTAAAGCACTTGGCCAGGAATCCTTTCAAGATTCTTTATTCAGTCATTGTTGTTCTTCGTGGAAATATTTAAAACAGGACATACACATATTATTTGTCACATCACTTATCCATCCTTTCACGTCTCACTGATCCTAATCTCAGTGTCTTTCCATGGTGACAGCTGACAGTCAGAAGTTATGGTGTGTTAAGTATTCATATGTGAGCATCAACATATATTTGACGATTGAAAGCGACTGATTGTAAGAACAAGCATCAATTTGTGATTGTAATTGTATATCCTGGTTCTTTGTGAAAATCCTATCTAACAGTGACATACCACTATACATTTTGCCATTTCTCCATTGTTTTTTGGCTCACTGATCCCGTACTTACTGTCTTCACCTAATGACAGCAAACAGCCAGAGGCAGATTGTGGTGTTAATAATAATAATAATAATGATAATAATAATAATGTATATTCTTGGATACACCAAGTCATGCCATGCATGATCATTTGAAATATGGATCGCTTCACGATTTTGCGTGTCATCCTTGCGCAGGGGCCATGCTAATCTTCTCTGTATCGTTCCAATTTTAGTATATTTACCGCCGAAGCGAGTACAAATGTCGTGTTTGCAACACCGGTTATCGGATCTACACCGCTAGGTGAATTAGAATCGAAGAAGCTTAAGGCCCGACAAAGGTGTTAAATGTATGGGGATGTGAGCACCACAATATCTGTCTGTGTTTTTGAGCTGAACGTCATTTAAACAATAGTGTTCCATTTTGAGTGCAGGAAGTGAAATCTTGTGTAATAATATTAAATAAATAGCATTAATTGCAACTGTGGATGTAATTCAAACGCTACGAGTTTTTAAATATGCTTTTCCTATTTCTTCAGAGATCACGGAACCTGTATATGATCGTAAGTTTAATCTCATTAAAAATTAACAATTACTAACGAATATGACATTTTGTTTTCATTATGTTAGCGCCAAACTTTGAATGATAAAATGACGCGGCATATGTTTACCAATTATATTTTCGAATTATTTCGGATCGCGCATTATTTGCGGTGCGGTTTAGCATCTGAGTGTGAATAATTAATAATCAGATTAGAATCTGTTATATTTGTACACCCTGTGAGGGAGAAACACAACACTAAATTAGCTGGTTTAATGACTGAAGGAATATCACAGAGTCTATCATGCAATCAAGGGACAAATTTATGCGTCATCCAAGTCTATTGATTAGCGATGAATCCATACTTCTTTCACTGATTATACAACATAAGCCCAATTATATTTTCCGACGCCAAGGTCGCAGTAGTTTCACACAACTCGTTATGTTTTAATTCGATCCACCTTATATGGAACAATAAAATTAAAAAATGTAGAGAGAGGCTTTTACTTGGCAAAATTTCATTTATTTCGTTGTGAAATGTCGCTTTACAAGGTAGGCTATCTAGCGCATGCTAGTTTGAATAATATTAATAGGTAAATGTTCTCAATGTTTTACTTATCACGATTTATCTCAGCAATTTGTGAAGTAAACACCTCGGCTTCTCATGGAATGCTCTCGCTTACTTCCGAAAATCAAAAGCGCGGTTTCTGTTTATGGCGCATCCAATCACCACGGCGTAACTCATTGCAAGTGACCTTGAATAGAGTAAGTTTGAATGTGCCGCCATATTTTGCAGTCAAAATGTAACTTGTTGTCAACTGTTTCCTTATACCGGAATCAAACTGCTGATACGGTAACACACTTGTCTTGATTGATAAATTTTTGTTTCATTACACCGTAGCAATCGCCTGCTTTGGAGGGCATCCAAATATTTGACGGTGGAAAATTCAACTCGCCTATGGCATCCAAATTGGATGGATATTCTTACTTCAACGTAAAAGAAAAATCGATAATAATCATTTCCATCTGGAATCCGAAGCTTGTCGTGGAGAATGTTAAATTTGGCGACTTTCTTAGAGGTGAGTTTGAATATTTCACTCGGCAGCTGTCACATTTAATCATAAAAACATGATTGTTTACTAAGTAACGAAAATTACCTAATCCGAAAATAAGTTTTGACCAAATTGTGACGTCATTTGATGTACGGAAATGTATCGCAAAATAAGTTAAGCTTTGATCAATGTTGATGGAATATCAAAGGTTTTTAATTGGGAATTAATTACCTAGATAACAAATCATTGAACTGGATGAATAATCATAAGGTTTTTATAAATAAAGAATAATTCACATGTGAATTATTTCGCGATAGACTTGTTTAGTTATAATAATAGACTACATGTTCACAATCGAAATGTTTCTCATAAATGACCGCCAAAAATCAATTCTTCATTGAGCACAGCATCAGATTCTTTCAACTGCGACCTGAGAATCAATGAGTCGACGGCTCTTTCTGTGTTGAATCCATTTGATTCTCAATCAGACCTGGAGGAACCTACACTTTGCGTTTTTACAATCAAGATTAGAGCAAATAAATTGCTCTATTTTCACGTGGATTGGTTGAGGGTAAGCTATACATAGAGGAGTTACGTGAATTCTTTATTACTCTAATAAATATCACGGGAATATTGTAATATTTTAATCATTTTCAGGGAAGACGAATGTACACACCTTTTGTTTTACATGATGGGGGTTGTTCAAATGTGGCATCGGTTATAAATTGGCGAGGCTGCCATGCAGATGACGCGGTTATTCGAGGGAAATTTGCTTCGGCTTTCTTTCTCCGTTACTCCAACTCAGCAATTAAAACATACAAAGTAACGTGGATGCAGAGTAAGTTAAAAAGTTATAATACGCTCAAAATCGTAAAACTGGTTGGTCTTAGCCCATCCTGCTAAGCAGTAGGTCTTTTGGGTCTACCTAAAACAGCATGAGAATGTCAGGTAATGCATAATATTTTTGGATAAGGTTCATCATTATGAATATTTGCAAAGCAACTTTATCAATCGTGGATTTCATTTACAGTTGAAACGTTCAATGTGTTCATACAGCGACATTTCTAGCAATTATACAAGATATCCTGCAAGAAAATTTGACTTTGATTACTGAGCAAATTTTCAAAGAAATTAAATAATAATAATAATAATAATAATA
>JACCGJ010008857.1:0-59217 GCA_013407085.1 Atriophallophorus winterbourni
TTGCTTCATACCGTTTGAAAAGCTATAACTTCTATACTCTATGATACTGCACTTTTTTCCGATTTTCAGCGCTCAAACTGCTTTCAACTGGAAGTATCAACCAAAGTTTTGTGGTGCTCGCATCCCCATCCCTTACAGTATCAACGTTTTTCTTCATTCGGACCTTAATTTTAACCCTGAACTTTCGAATCCATGTGTACAACATCCTGTGGTTTTCTTTTAAGCTTGTCGCTTGTTTTTACCACAATATACTATCGACCATTGACTATTGACTAAACTGGTAATTAAAGTTCTCTCGCGCGCGATGCGAATTCTTCACGCACGTCTGCTGTTAGAGATTTATTTTGCATCTTCCTTGACTTACAATATTCTTCTCACGAAATGAGTCGCGTTGATAAGATAAACGAACGCAACAACTGCGCAAAATGTGCCGTGGATGTTCTAGACGATGTTCCTGCTCTCCAATGCGATCGCTGTGATTCTTGGCAGCATCTGAGATGCTCGAAGATTCCTAAATCGCTTTACGATTGTTTAACAACGCATAAAAATGAAGAAATATTATTTTTCTGTTTTGCGTGCCGAGCCCGCCATCAAAGAGACAAGCTGGTTGACAAACGCAGTAGTAAAGCGCCTAAATCCGCTATCATCGACACGCCAAACAATTTGCGACCAATCGAAGACACACATCAGAACACTACTTACGCGGAGATAGCAACCAATGCGTCCTTACCAGCCGCGGAGCCATACTGCGCGATTGTCACCAGACTTCAACGCCTGGAATCCCTATTAGATGTGAGAACCCAGCCTGCGTGCAGAAATCCTCAAGGTGATCAGATAACGCCAACTGCATCTCGATCATCGAAACCTCACACTGCTTCTCAACGCCGAAACCGTCTAACACCGATAAACTGCCTGTAGTTCAAAAGGCCACTCAACGCAGCTCGCAATGCCAGACCATTGTATGCACGAATGTGTCTGAAAGCTCCTCGCCGTGCTTCCAAACACGCAGGAAAGACGATGTGCAACAGTGGAATGCCATCTGCGAAAAATTGCAACTTGAAGTAACGGCGGTTTCCTTGGTACGTCTTTCCAGACGCCCGAACTCACTTCACGCGGATGCACCACGTCTACTACGAATCACCCTTGAGTCTACTGCGAAGGTAGAAGTCTTGCTCTCGGCCCACCTTCTCCGGAATACGAATTCGCCTGTCCGCATTTTTCCTGACATTCCATGGTCTCAAAGACCGATGCAAAAGCAGGCTGGTCATGATTGAAAATCGGAGAATGTTAAACGCAGCATCTTTATTCACGGTGTTCCTGAACCGAACAATGAGGACTTAGCTAAGAACACTCTACACGACTGCTCTCAATGGCGCTATATCCAAGAGCTTAGCAAAATCAAAGGAACTATGACGACTGCCGTGAAACGCCTTCCCAAGTCCTCCAGTTACAAGGGCAATGCTCCGTGCATTCTGAAAATTACATTCCACTCAGAGGATATGGTAAGTACCGCTTTGAGGTTGTGGTATGATAACAAGCGCTTTGCACCCACGGAGGTTCGACTTCGCTCCGCAGTCGACAAACCACAGCCTCGTCTACAATCACCAGTCGCGTCGAATGGAAACCAGTCTGCTAGCGAAGTGCACACGACTGTTTCAAAAAACTCTCACGAGCCGGCTTCATCAGGGCCGGTGGAATAAGTGCACCTTCAAATCGCACACTGTACACACTGCAATCGCGCAGCCTTTCATGCTGTTACACAAATGCTGCTGGTTTTATGAGCAAACTCCCGGAGCTCCGTTACCGCCACTCCCTTTGTGCATGGGACCTAATAGCCGTCACTAAGACTTGATTATCGATCGCAGTTCTTAATGCGGAACTCACCCTCCCCAATATGTCTTCACTTCGTCGGGATCGTGCAACAACAGGAGGTGGTGTCCTGCTCTATTATCATTGATCACTTCGTTGCGAACCATTAAGCGACCCTGCGTTATGTGAATCTGATGTTCTATGGTGCCGAATATCACTCAAACAAGACAATCTTCTCCTGATTGCGGTTGTTTATAGACCACCCAGTAGCCATGCACAGCTTGATTCTTTCCTTATCTCTTCACTTCGGCACGCTCTAGACAAACGATTTTCCCACATCCTAATAATGGGAGACTTCAATTGTCCTAGATTTTGTGGAGACCTTGTTTCTCAACCGTTTGCCGCTGAACTGTCTGACTATCCATAGTACAACCACGTTCGTGAAGCAACTCGGTTTCGGGACATGAATGCACCATCCATTCTGGACTTTATCATCACAAATGAAGAGTTAATGATTGAGAATCTTTCCTTTACCCCTCCATGGCCATAATGACCATGTTGTTTTGACATTCACTTTCGTTACATTCATGGACCACTTTAATGAAACCCGCCCACAAACTCGTTGGATTACCGACATTGGATTGTTCCACGAACTTGTTGCTGCCAATTCATGGGACTTTTTAATGTCTGACAAGATCGATGTTGCTTGGACCACGTTTCTCACTCACTGGCACGCTTTGCTGCGCGCTGCCAGTCACGAGAAGCCTTTTCATCATAAGAAACCGGGCTCATTCCTTCGCAGCCGAACGAAGAAAGCCATAGCACAGCGAAACCTGGCATGGCGATGTTATCGGACAGGAAAAAACAAAAATGACTGGGAAAACTACAGATCGTTGCGAAACTATTGTACATACCTCAGCCGCCAAGACAAGACCCAATATGAATTGCATATATCCAACAAGTTTATGGAGAACCCAAAAAGCTTGTTCCACCTTGTGAACCAAAGACGCGTGGTCAAACTAGGAATTTCATCCCTAGTCAGCGCACACGGCCTCACATCGACCGCCTTGGAAGCTGCAACTGTGCTGTCGCAACAATACGCTCCTATTTTTAACCCTACATATCCCGCGAAACTTACCCACTTTTCTTTTCCCTCGCGCGACGTGCAAGAGATGCCGGAAATAAAGTTCACCCTCGAGGCAATTCATCGGAAGATTCTGTGTCTGCGACAGTACTCCTCGTCAGGACTTGACGGCATCCATCCCAAAATCCTGAAAGTACCCGCAGCACATATATCTCCTTTACTGGCGACTTACTTTCAACGTTGTTTGGACTCGGCTACCATTCCACAAGCCTGGAAGGAGGGTGTTGTAAGCCCTATATTTAAAGGCAGCAGCCGGTCTGATCCTGCAAATTATCGCCCCATCGTGCTGTTATCAGTGATTTCTAAAGTCATGGAGAGCATTGTCTCTGACCGCATTGTCTCACATTTCGAAACGAATCGGATTTTAATCAAACAGCAACACGGTTTTCGGGCCAAACGTTCGTGCACCTCTAATTTGCTTCTCGCACGAGATGAATGGACGAAATCCGTCGACGAAGGCACTGGTGTCAATGCTATGTTTTTGGATTTCTCCAAGGCATTGGACCGTGTGCATCACGACATCCTTCTCCTTAAACTCGCTTCCTACGGCGTTGGATCATCCCTCATATCATGGATGAAATACTTCCTATACGATCGCTCTCTCTGTGTTCGTGTGCGCGACTGCTACTCAGCCCCCTTTCCAATCAAGTGTGGTTTGCCGCAAGGTTCGGTTCTTGGTCCAAGACTCTTCATTATCTGCATCAACGATATTTGACAAGACATTGAATCCCCGTTCCTCCTCTTTGCTCATGATGTCAAACTTTGGCGCTCTCTTAAATCGTCTGATGATTCCCGTGTCTTACAAGACGACTTAGATCGCCTACATTGTTGGTCCTCACGAAACTATCTTCCATTCAACGCATCCAAGTGCAGCGTTTTCCCCATCCGTCACTCAGCTTGTTTTACCTACCGTTTGGGGCAAACAACACTTCAACGCGTTCGGCAAGAAAAGGATCTTGGACTTATCATTCAGCAAGACCTTGGTTGCACAGAACAATGCGAACGTGCAGCAGCTGCAGCCAACCGCAACACCGGCCTACTTCGCCGCGCCCTCGGCAAGTTCGACCGGTTTCTCTTCTCGACTCTGTTGAACATTTACATCCGGCCACACATGGAATACGCAGTGCAGGCTTGGCGTCCGTGGCTATGCACGGACATGTGACTCCTCGAAAACGCCCAACGGCGTGCGACAAAGCTCGTCCGCGGTATGCGCCACTTGCCATACGAGGAGAGATTACGCCGTTTAAACACATACTCCGTTACGTACCGTCTTCTCCGTGGAGACATGATACTTACATACCGGATACTGAGCGACCCCTCCCATCCATGCAGCTCCCTACTCGTCCCATCCATCAGCACAAATATCCGAGGACATGGACTTAAATTGCTACATCAGCAAAGTCGACTTGAATGTCGCCGCAGGTTTTTCTCGGTGCGAGTCTGCAGTCCATGGAATGCTCTTCCATGCAAGCTCTTTGAATCCGCTTCTTTCGGTTCTTTCAAGGGTCTCCTCGATTCCCACCTCCATGAAATCTCCCACTCCCAAGACACTAATACCCCCTCGTGGCAACGGTAAGTTCTCTTTCTGTGCCATTTGCATTTTCGTCACTACCCCTCTAACACTTCTCCAGTTTCATTGCTCTTCCAGCTCCCAGTATCGGAAGTCCAAGCGCACGCAGTCTCAGCTGACCCTGTTCCGGAGGATGTGGTGGGTAGCGGTGTCCCGGGTTGACGCCCCACCTGTCCAAATGCCACAAAAATCCACTGATGGTGCAGGCTAACGCGAATGTGGCCCCTTATAAGGCCTTGGAAACTCGAACATTTTACTATTCTTTTCTTTTCGATCCACCGCACAATCCACCCTGTGGTTTTGTACAAGCTCCCTGCTTTTTATACCGTAATAAACTATTGATCTATTGATCTATTGAAATGCCACAAAAATCCACCGATGGTGCAGGCTAACGCGAATGTGGCCCGCTATAAGGCCTTGGAAACTCGAACATTTTACTGCCCGCATCTCCAAAAGCCGATCACAAGAACACGCGATCCCTTACCATTGTATGCACAAATATGCCGGAAAGTGTATCTCCATGCTTTCAAGCACGCAGACAAGATGATGTCCAACAATGGCGAGCTCTCTGTGAGCAACTGAAACTTGATGTAGACCCGGTTTCTCTAGTATGTCTTTCCAGACACCCAATCTCGCCTCACGCGAATGCCCCACGTCTACTCAGAATCACCCTTGACTCCCCGGAGAAGGTTGAAGAGGTCTTGCTCTCGGCCCACCTTCTCCGAAATACAAATTTGCCTGTTCGTATTTTTTCAGACGTTCCTTGGCCTCAGAGGCAGATGCAAAAGCAAGAAGGCTACGATTGGAAATCGGCAAACGATAAACGCAGCCTTTTGTCCACGGAGTGCCTGAACTTAAAGATGATGACTTAGCTAAGAACACTCTACACGACTGTTCTCAGTGGCGCTACATCCAAGAACTCAGCAAAATTCACGGAACTTTGACGACTGCCGTGAAACGCCTTCCCACGTCCTCCAGCTACAAGGATAATGCCACTCGTATTCTGAAAATTACCTTTCAATCCGAAGATATGGTTAATACTGCCTTGCGCTTGTGGTATGATAACAAACGCTTCGCACCTACAGAGGTCCGTCTTCGCTCCGTAGTTGAAAAACCAAGACCTCGTCCGCAACCATCAGTCATACCCAGCACAAATCAGTATGCTGACGAACTTCACACGACCGCTTCAAAAAACTCCCCGCAGCCGGTTTCAGTGTGATCGGCGAAATAACTGCACACCCAATCACCACACTGCATACTCTACAATCACGCAGCCTTTCATGCTGTTACACAAATGCTGCTGGTTTCCTGAACAAACTCCCGGAACTCCGTTACCGCCATTCCCTGTGCTCATGGGACCTAATAGCCGTTACTGAGACGTGGTTATCAAGCGCAGTTCATGATGCGGAACTTACCCTCCCCAATATGTTTTTACTTCGACGGGATCGTGCAACAATGGGAGGTGGTGTCATGCTCTATTATCATGAATCACTTCGTTGCGAACCATTAAGCGACCCTGCGTTATGTGACTCTGATGTTCTATGGTGCCAAATATCACTCAAACAAGACAGTCTTCTCCTGATTGCGGTTGTTTATAGACCACCCAGTAGCCATGCACAGCTTGATTCCTTCCTTATCTCTTCACTTCGGCACGCTCTAAACAAACGATTTTCCCACATCCTAATAATGGGAGACTTCAATTGTCCTAGATTTTGTGGAGACCTTGTTTCTCAAACATTTGCCGCTGAACTGTCTGACTTACTAGCAGACTATCCATTGTACAACCACGTTCGTGAAGCAACTCGGTTTCGGGACATGAATGCACCATCCATTCTGGACTTCATCATCACAAATGAAGAGTTAATGATTGAGAATCTTTCCTTTACCCCTCCTCTCGGCCATAGTGACCATGTTGTTTTGACATTCACTTTCGTTACATTCATGAACTAATTTAATGAAACCCGCCCACAAAGTCGTTGGATTACCGACATAGGATTGTTCCACGAACTTGTTGCTGCCAATTCATGGGACTTCCTAATGTCTGACAAGATCGATGTTGCTTGGACAACGTTTCTCACTCACTGGCACGCTTTGCTGCGCGCTGCCAGCCACGAGAAGCCTTTTCATCATAAGAAACCGGGCTCATTCCTTCGCAGCCGAACGAAGAAAGCCATAGCACAGCGAAACCTGGCATGGCGATGTTATCGGACAGGAAGAAACAAAAATGACTGGGAAAACTACAGGTCATTGCGAAAATATTGTACATACCTCAGCCGCCAAGACAAGACCCAATATCAATTGCATATATCCAACAAGTTTATGGAGAACCCAAAAAGCTTGTTCCACTTTGTGAACCAAACTAGGAATTCCATCCCTAGTCAGCGCACACGGCCTCACATCGACCGTCTTGGAAGCTGCAACTGTGCCGTCGCAACAATACGCTCCTATTTTAACCCTACATATCCCGCGAAACTTACCCACTTTTCTTTTCCCTCGCGCGACGTGCAAGAGATGCCGGAAATAAAGTTCACCCTCGAGGCAATTCATCGGAAGATTCTGTGTCTGCGACAGTACTCCTCGTCAGGACTTGACGGCATCCATCCCAAAATCCTGAAAGTACCCGCAGCACATATATCTCCTTTACTGGCGACTTACTTTCAACGTTGTTTGGACTCGGCTACCATTCCACAAGCCTGGAAGGAGGGTGTTGTAAGCCCTATATTTAAAGGCGGCAGTCGGTCCGATCCTGCAAATTATCGCCCTATCGTGCTGTTATCAGTGATTTCTAAAGTCATGGAGAGCATTGTCTCCGACCGCATTGTCTCACATTTCGAAACGAATCGGATTCTAATCAAACAGCAACACGGTTTTCGGGCCAAACGTTCGTGCACCTCTAATTTGCTTCTCGCACGAGATGAATGGACGAAATCCGTCGACGAAGGCACTGGTGTCAATGCTATGTTTTTGGATTTCTCCAAGGCATTGGACCGTGTGCATCACGACATCCTTCTCCTTAAACTCGCTTCCTACGGCGTTGGATCATCCCTCATATCATGGATGAAATACTTCCTATACGATCGCTCTCTCTGTGTTCGTGTGCGCGACTGCTACTCAGCCCCCTTTCCAATCAAGTGTGGTTTGCCGCAAGGTTCGGTTCTTGGTCCAAGACTCTTCATTATCTTCATCAACGATATCGGACAATACATTGAATCTCCGTTCCTACTCTGTGCCGATGATGTCAAACTTTGGCGCTCTCTTAAATCATCTGATGATTCCCGTGTCTTACAAGACGACTTAGATCGCCTACATTGTTGGTCCTCACGAAACTATCTTCCATTCAACGCATCCAAGTGCAGCGTTCTCCCCATCCGTCACTCAGCTTGTTTTACCTACCGTTTGGGGCAAAAAACACTTCAACGCGTTCGGCAAGAAAAGGATCTTGGACTTATCATTCAGCAAGACCTTGGTTGCACAGAACAATGCGAACGTGCAGCAGCTGCAGCCAACCGCAACACCGGCCTACTTCGCCGCGCCCTCGGCAAGTTCGACCGGTTTCTCTTCCCGACTCTGTTGAACATTTACATTCGGCCACACATGGAATACGCAGTGCAGGCTTGGCGTCCGTGGCTATGCACGGACATGTGACTCCTCGAAAACGCCCAACGGCGTGCGACAAAGCTCGTCCGCGGTATGCGCCACTTGCCATACGAGGAGAGATTACGCCGTTTAAACACATACTCCGTTACGTACCGTCTTCTCCGGGGAGACATGATACTTACATACCGGATACTGAGCGACCCCTCCCATCCATGCAGCTCCCTACTCGTCCCATCCATCAGCACAAATCTCCGAGGACATGGACTTAAATTGCTACATCAGCAAAGTCGACTTGAATGTCGCCGCAGGTTTTTCCCGGTGCGAGTCTGCAGTCCATGGAATGCTCTTCCATGCAAGCTTTTTGAATCCGCTTCTTCCGGTTATTTCAAAGGTATCCTCGATTTCCACCTCCATGAAATCTCCCACTCCCAAGACACTAATACCCCCTCGTTGCAACGGTATGTTCTCTCTCTGTGCCATTTGCATTTTCGTCCCTACCCCTCTAACACTTCTCCAGTTTCATTGCTCTTCCAGATCCCAGTATCGGAAGTCCAAGCGCACGCAGTCTCAGCTGACCCTGTTCCGGAGGATGTGGTGGGTAGCGGTGTCCCGGGTTGACGCCCCACCTGTCCAAATGCCACAAAAATCCACTGATGGTGCAGGCTAACGCGAATGTGGCCCCTTATAAGGCCTTGGAAACTCGAACATTTTACTATTCTTTTCTTTTCGATCCACCGCACAATCCACCCTGCGGTTTTGTACAAGCTCCCCGCTTTTTATACCGTAATAAACTATTGATCTATTGATCTATTGAAATGCCACAAAAATCCACCGATGGTGCAGGCTAACGCGAATGTGGCCCGCTATAGGGCTTGGAAACTCGAACATTTTACTTTTCTTTCCGATCCACCACACAATCCACCCTGCGGTTTGTACAAGATCCCCGCTTTTTATACCGTAATATACTATTGCACTATTGAACTATTGAACTTGAGTGCCCTAAACTGATAATATTGGCGCAAGATACAAAAGTTTAGTTTAAAATGGATTCCCTTTACTCCTTGATTATATACTTCCGGCTCTATGCCAACTCCCGTAGGGAGTTGGAAACGAAACTTTGATTTCCTGGTAATTTTACTGTGTAATTCTATTTTGCTCAATTCTACCCACATTACACTGTACAAAATTTTCAACGATTCAACAACACAACCACAAATGCCACAAATGTCCAATCAAGATGTATGCTATACGCGAACATGGCCCGCTATAAGGCCTATTTGCCTCTGTTTTTATCTCATCATGTATGCTTTTTAGCACGCTTTGTGCGACCCTCTGTACACACCACCCAGTGGTTTCTTACAAGCTATCAGCTTTTATTACCACAATAAAACTATTGACTATTAAATGAGTATTCCAAGTTCTCAACTTTTTTAAATTTCAATTCTCATGTGTTTGTTGATGTTGAGGCACTATTTCGTTGCCAACGAATAACCAAACAGGATTTTTTGTACTCGGACTGGTTTGGGTACGTAAGCTAGCTAACGTTGCATCTGAACTGCATTAGAAATGTCCTCCGAAATCATGAAAATTTTGGATTCTAAGCCAGCAGAACACTTTTATGACAAATTGAAAGCAGCCCTACCTAACTGGCTATCTTCTGACGAAGCTCGTCTGCAAGCATAAATCTACTTTCTGATAAAGTCGAATGGAGACATTCCCGTGTAAGCTTCATCACTGATGACTTCCGAGCGATGCATCCAACAGAGACAAACTTCAGATGCAACAGCTATATCGGTTTGTCTACCTAGTGGATAGAAACCAAATATACATTGAACTTCACCTTTGATTCTAACAAGGCGGCATCTTTCGGCAATATATTTGACTCGTAGATCACCCGAGTTGACAATTTAAATGGCATCGGAAACCGCATCGCCCTTTACTTTTTAACATGAAGGTATGACCACGAGTTCGAACTCTGATGTCTCCTCATTTACGGCTAAATATTTCGCCTTTACTGAACATTTGCGCAGGGGGGAATAACGCAATGAGTCTTTCAACTCATGAGTCGCTTGAGCTTTTTGGTAAACTGATCGCTTTAAACGCACTCCCCATAGATGAATGAAAGTTCCTTCGCCAAGGGTCCTCCATTATTTCATAGTATTACATAAGGAAAAGAAAGCGGTTATGACGGAATTTCTATTCCATCGGATGCATCGGTGATTATGAAGCCTACAAAGTTATCCGTAACCACTTACGTAAAACGAATAAAGGGAGAATTATGAAAATCACTTGGCAGATGAAATCATTTCAGTCCGAATCATTTGTTTGCATACATTAGACGAAAAGGCAAAGCTTCTCTGCGGGTACCCTGCTTGGGAGCTATAAGAGGCTTGACTAAAGATGTAAACGAACGTTCAGCTGTACTTCTCGCCGCTCAGTACAGCTCGGTTTACACGTAACAGACGTTTCTCCTCCCACTGTTTAAGAAGAGTAGCGTTTATGTGCCGGACACTCTGGACTCACCAGAAATGGCGCAGCACTGACTTTAAAGACTCGATTTACATTCAGCGTCTGGTCTTGATAGGACACCCGATGCTTTCAATGGCTTTGGCAGGTATCATACATCAACCACCGGCTCTAATCTTTCGATTATCCCTGAAGTGTGGTAGGTAGGTGGGTAGGAAAGCACAAGCCTGATCCAGGCAAAGTGCCGCACAGTCACAAACTGCACGTGGGCTAAAATACGGTTAGGTTGCACAGGCCTAGACAGATGTGAGAGAAGATTGAAAATATGGCAGCATCAAACCAATGGATAAAAGGGGAAAACTGAAACTATTGATGAAAAATCAACCAGAAGATTATTTCTCACAACCGGTCAGTTAACATGTATCCAGCACGGTTTTACGAAACGACGGCCACGTGCATCCACTTTCATCACTGCTCGCGAGCACTGGTGCGCTGAACTAGATCTGGGCCACCCGGTAGTCACTCATCGTTAATTTCAGAAAGGTTTTTGATCGTGTCTCATTCAAACACCTGCTACTCAAGCCAATTCATTATTTTCAGTCCCCAATATGAGGTTGCACACAAGTTGCTTAGCCGTGTGCAAGTCGCACAATGGTCCTATCCAATAAAACCTTGTTTTGACCTATTACATGCCGAAAGAAAAGAACGTGTCGAAGTCGGTCTGCCCTTACTTGAAAGTGGATCCAATGTCTGTCTCAGTCAATGTTGAGGCATATCATTCTGGTTTCCGTGTGCCTAATACTTGATAAATTTCATAACTTTCTAAGTTCATGCTTCATAATAATAATAAAATTACTAATAACCATATTTTCTCCACACCGATCTGTATCATACACATAAAGGTATTTCAGCTGTCAAGGCCTTTATTTGCTCAAACCACTTGTGAATCTGTTCACAATTGCGTCGTCTTAATTCCTATTTTCTTAGTGTTCAGGAGTTACACCCGTATAATAAAAATAACGAAGTTTTCTTGTAGCCCATGCCCTTGAATGTCAGAGATAAACCTCCGACGACGCTAACATTTTTCCGGGATCGAAATTTGTGATGCAATTACCCAAGCAGCAACAATGTACACCCGCAAGTTTTTCATATCTGATGTTTAGCGCATTTTTACCGAGTTTATATCTTGTAGCAGAATATTTTAATCGTAATGTGCAAAACGCATTCCAAATAATAGTATACGGTATTGTATGAAAGCACAAGCCTGATCCAGGCAAAGTGCCGCAGAGTCACAGACTGCACGTTGGCTGAGATACTGTCAGGTTGCCCAGGCCTAGACAGATATGAGAAAATAAATAGAAAGGAAATAGAAAATAGAAATGATAGTGAGACTCCAGTGTGTTTCAGCATGAAGCTGACTACCGGTGGCCAATCAATTTATCACGGTATCGGAATCAATTTATCACGATTATAGTACGATTATAATAGTCCAATTTAGCCTGAACTTCAGACAGTCTACATCTAAAGGTTTTCTCATCACAGCTTTTCAGAAGTCGTTGGGTATGCATGACCTGCACCTATTAAGCCTCAGTAACAAAATTGAACAGAAGTAGAGATATTGTACAACGTCGTTGTACAACACTGATCGTAAGAAAGTTTTCTAATGGGCTATTGTACACCAGAAGCCTACAAATAATATGCTTAAAATAGGTTCACGTCATCAGCATGAACAGCATTACCCCGAGTGCTTAATTGCTATACAACTGTGGCACGCTATAAATCCTGAATAGATGGGGAAGGTTGTGACCTAAAAAGCAACTGAACCCCTGGAAGATTAGGCACAGACATACTGGGATGAAGTGTCTATATCTGTAATCAAACATGCATTCAAGCAAATATTGTGAACTATAGAACGGTTTTCACTGTCACGCACTTAAGTTGACAACATTGATGATCAATAAAACATTATGTCTACAACAAGAACGCCACTGAACACGATTTTGAGCCATATCATTAATGGTAATAAGCCACTTCGAATTCTGATCCTTTTTATGACCCCAACGCAGCTAGTTTAACGGTCAAAGCCTATATCTGCTTCTATGTATGTATGTATGTATGTATGTATGTATGTATGTATGTATGTATGTATGTATGTATGTATGTATGTATATATGTATGTATGTATGTATGTATGTAAGCACAGGCCTGATCCAGGCAAAGTGCCGCACAGTCATATAATGCACTTGGGCTAAAACACTGTCAGGTTGCCACGCCTAGACATATGAGAAACGAAATAGTGTTATGCCAGACTCTAGCCGCCATTACAACGACGCCATTCCGACTTGAGAGTGGCAGCTAAAACCGCGTTAGGATAACGATGATTTCGCATTCGCAATACATGGTCTGACCAGCTGTGTATGTATATGAACTTGTTTTGCGATATCTTGGTCGCTACCAAAGATTTTATTACAGATTGTTGAGTTACTTATCCGATGGTGCGTAGACGTTTGTGCACAATAAGGTGCCGAACGATACGTTTCTCTCAGCCTCAAAATTGAGAATAAAAGCTATCGTAGACTACCTATAAGTGTAGCGATATTCTAGGAAATTTTTCAAAAAGTTGTGATTATCAGTCTTTCTTTCGCAGTTACCTGATCTATTTTTATTCAAATTTACTATTTTCATCGCACACAGTGAACCATACTTGCTGTATCACTACGTGAGCGCACTCATTAATTCAGGAACAGCAAATACGGTGAATTATTTCACGGATATACAATTTTACCGTACTTCCTACGACAAAAGTAACACCGTATTTTATCCATTTTGTCGGCGAAATATGCTGAATGTTCACTACTATTTCCTCTTTATATTTCTGTCTAGGACTGGGCAACCTGATAGTATCCCAACCCACGCATAATTTGTTTACTGTGGTACTGTCTAGATACATGCTTGCGATTCCATACCACTATTATTATTATTATTATTATTATTATTATTATTATTATTATTATTATTATTATTATTATTATTATTATTATTATTATTATTATATTATTATTTTTAGACTAGAATCCTTCCGGTTGGCCGTTAATATGTACTGGACTTATGCTGGCGTCAATCTTACAATCCCGGGTGCTGGTGGTTCGAGTTGTATTCATTACCTCTCCTCCGCGAGAATCATCACCGAAAGTATTGTGATCATTATGATCTTCATTACCTTATCTATCTGGTCTTTTCGCCAAATAACCGTTCCCAATCATCCAATACATCGAAAACCCATACATTCTACACAGCGTTTACTCGCAATTCTCAGTCTTGTTTTCGGCGTTGAATTGGGATATAAGTTAGCTACTTCATCATTAATCTGGCTATTGAATCCCTGTCATATTCTAACGCTATTACAGGTTAGTTTGTTTACATTACTTAATGTTTTGCTGTTTTCTCATCCCGTTTTCATTTTATATTAATTATGTTCACAATCGTTTTAGTGTTTGATTCATGAGTTTGTGTTCACTGTTGTCGCTCGATAAATTTTAAAGTTGTATAGCAGTTTAGAACTTGTTTTCTGTGTCTAGTATGGTATGGTGTCTAGAGTCCACAAGGATTCCTGACAACAATGGCATATTTTGTTCTGTAGATTATTATAACTCTTGGTAGACACTCTGCTGAACAAAATCCGATGAAAGGGTTAACAGAGTAAAATCATATAAGTTTTATATATTCCTGTTACATGCAATTAAAAAATATTGTAGCTTTGGCTTTTGCTTTCAAAAAACCATATCTCGCACAGTATTGAGCCAGGTCCAATTCTATTATCAGCTGAGTCTTCGCGTGATCACAAGTTTCTCGTGTGTATTTTAAAGATGGTTTATAATTTTGTACACATGTGATACTACTGATTGAGAACAATTTTGGGCTATTCGAAGTAGCAGTTCAAAGTCTTGTTGTGAAACTGATTGCGCCATATATCCCAACAGAAATGAACTATGTGCAGTGATATATCTTATATTTTATTAGTATTTTAATAATAGTTCATCTGTTTGTTTATTTAATATTGTTTGCTTTTCAACAATAATGATTATGAGTACTTCTGAAATTGATTGGAATATTTTCGTGTGCTCATAATGAAAAGAAATTTGTGTTCAATCGGTTGGAGCAGTTTTTGGTAGCGTTTCACTTCTCACACAGAAACTTAGTCACACCAAGGGTGGTTAAGAGTGCCTATTTTAAAACTCGAAGCGCCATGTGTGACCGATATATCTGCACTTGCTTACACTTTTATGTTGGCTATGCGCTAATCAACCTCACAAATTTACATCTTTGCGTTTCCATTAACAATTCGCCCGTTTTTCTAATCAAAACGATCCACTACCTTACCCTGGCCAAAGTTTACTTTGATGAAACATGCACTAAATCTTTTAATCTGTACGTGTATAGTCCATCCTGATTATATCCGCAGAAATTTAGATTTTAATCTTATCATTTATTGCAAACCTAACTATTGCTTCATTTTATTCTAGCTATTCATGCTTACAAGCAATCAAGATAAATCCACAACCTTCTTATATCGACTACAAATGCATATGCTTAACGGACCGTTATTGGCTCTAGCACTGCCTGTTTTGAACACTCGGTTGGTAAGTAAATAGCACTGGTTTCGCTATTTATATTACGCCATTTGGAACTTTTTTTATAATAAACCTACTATTATTATTATTATTCACTATAATAGGATTTATTCGTTTCTCTGAAATATATTGCGCGTTTTAAGACAACTCCTTTTTGTTTAGTCACCGACAATATATATATATATATATATATATATATATATATAATTGTGGTTGTTTGGAAACTTTCGCATGAACTAATCTGAATGCTTCATCTGAAAAGTCTCGCAAAAGAAATGCACAAAATCGCATAGGAACAGTACAAAAGCTTATGAAGGATACAAAAGAAGGTAAAGAGAGAAATTATTTGAATAATCCAAGTGATTTTACTCATTCATTACTCTTAATCTCTAACATAAAGAATGTATATGCCACGTGTAACGGTTTAGGTGAGCTACGTATTATGATGTTTGTACAGTTTCTTGCTAAATTGAATTGCTAATGGTACCTGGCTTTAAGCAGAAAGACGCTACAATCTGGGCAACTTGGCGGTATCTTAGCTCGCACACAGTCCTTGAATGTGCAGCATTTTGCCTCGATACACGTTTCTGATTTCACAAATACAGTTTCATCGTGCACTTATTGCCAGTAATCTTATGTTTTAGCTACCATGCGAGGGTGTGATATATTTTGTACAACATGGATTGCTACTTCTGGTGCCGGTTGCTTTACTTGATCAGTCTAGTAAGTGCCTTGCTTTTGTATCATGTTTCGATGGTATTGCGTTTCACCTCATCACACGTAACACACTTTGAACGCTCTATAATTTCCGTTAAAGAGATTACTTTTATTGAATTCATTCTGTTACCTTTTATATTTAAAAATATGGGGATATAATTATATTCGGAGCGAGCCAATATGCATCTCTATGTGGTATAGATGTTCTTATCGAGAAATGGGTTTTATCATGTAGTACTTTTGCATTTAGCAGTTAACGCCCTTCTACATTTACTTGCCACTGGCATTGAGCAGTATGCTGGAAAACGTTATAGTCTCACTGTCGTTTTCTGATACTAATACTTGTCTAGATTCATCGAAATGGCTTTTTGGATAATCCTGTTCAGATCCCGCTTCTTTTGTGTCTGACTGAAAACCTTTTATTTTCATTTCGAACAAGAAATTTCATTTGATCAATCACAACCTCAGACCTTTGTGCTGTTTGCACTCACCAGTTAAGACAGTACGTATCTACAGTTTCATTTTCAGCCCTCATTATTTGATCCCTTTAAGCCCAGTGATATTGCATTTATTGAATAATTGTATCAACTTGGACGACTGGCTCATGTGAAGACAAAAAAGTCAAAATTCAAACTTCCTCTGCTCATTGATATCACTCCCAGTCACTCGAGCGATTAATCGCCTTCAGTCCCAGCGGTACTATTGTTCCCTACTGTTTTTACTTCCAAATAAAGTCCATAGAAGTTTATCTCAGCAAGAGAAGTGTCACTGAGATTCGCTCATGTCATGTTTTTGCTAAACATTGTGATAATCACCGCACGGATGTTTCGTTGTTCAGTACTTCTGAATTGCACCGGAACACCGTGCTAAATTTGCCAACGGTAATGAGCTGCATGCCGAAACCTGCTGAAGTTTCGCTATCATTTTTTTTAATTTCGAGGCCTGGCAACCTCAGTATCGTTGTCCACGTGCGGTTTATGATTCTGCGGCACTGCCTGGATCAGGCATGTGATTTCATTCATTCATTTAACCACCGCTAACATTCACAGTGACTTAGGACGTGTGTCTTCATATAGAAAGGTCCACGATTTGATCGCCAACGCAGATGTGTATTTTGAAGAATATGTTTAACCCTAGTGTAAAATGGTTTCAGTTTAGAGGTCTTTGAAATTTACCGAGGCCGAGATGTGCTAATCCGTGACCTACAGCTTGCCGACGATGTAGGCATTATTGCTCACTCCCAAGAACAGGTCCCGTCGTAATGAACTGTTTTTCGTCGGCATGGAAAGACTTTGGGCTAACAATCAGCATAAGCAAGACCAAAGCCCTTGGTTAATGGATTATATCGCCCAACCCCATCAACACCGTTGTAAACTGTCACCTTGAACCAGTACATAATTTCACATATCTTGTTTCAACCATTGCTGATAACCTCTCGCTAGACCCGAACATTGATAAACGGATTGGCAGAGCAGCTGCCATTTTGTCCCGATTAAACTCTCGTGTTTGAGGCAACTGCAACTTGATTGTAAAGAAAAAGATGATAGTATACAGCACATGCGTACTGAATGCTTTACTGTACGGCAGTGAAACCTGGACCACCCACTCAAGACACGAACGGAAGCTGAATGCTTTCCATCTACGAAGCATCCATCGTATCTTGAACATTTCGTCGATGGACAAAGTGACTAATGTTGAAGTGCTTTCAAACGCTAGTCTACAGAGCATGTTCACCCTACTACGACAGTGCCGTCTACGCTGTCTTCGTCACATCTACAGAATGGAAAATGATCGTACTCCGAAAGATCTACTCTACGGTGAGTTGCAATTAGAAAGTCGACCATTGGGCAGACCGCACTTGCGGTACAAAGATGTTTGCAAAAGAGATATGAAATCTCTCAGCATTGATCCTAGAGTTAGGAAGAACTTGCTCTTGATCGCTCACATTGAAGGCATTGTGTAAAGCGTCGTCTGCAAGCTGGGGAGGAGCAGATACCGATTTTGGCTAGTGAACGCAGATCACGCCGCCGACGTGCAAATGACGCCGATCGATCGAGTATGTCTATCGCGACGGGAGAGATTGTTCCTCCCGAATTGGAGTGTTTAGTCATTCGAAACACTGTGCAACATGAAAAAAATCATGCGATTGTGATGTACATATCTACCGAAGGAGGCCAACAGTGAAAAATGGTTACCCACGATAGTCGAAAAAATTACTGCGATGGGCTAACACTGTTCACTGGGCGAATTAGCACCTTTACCCCATCAGTATCCTGTTGCGTAAAAGTGTCAACGAACCAACTCATTGTATCAGGCCCATTGCGAACCGTCTATTTTTCTCAAAGGTTTTCGCACGAAATATGATGGGACGTAAACAAAAATATACGATCATCCTGAACATAAAATGCATTTTAGGACTGGTTAATGCTCCTTTCTGAAAACTATCTCGAATAATTTTCGCCCAAATTCAAATTCTCTCACGTTCAGTTCACTAATTTGACCACACTGATAGCTGAATTCGTGTCGAGCATCGGTTCTCAGGGCGTTGTCATCTTATAACACTACTTTTCTTACAACATTGCGTCTCTTAATCCAGACAATTAACATCGATAGCAAGCACCCATGCGTAACTGTCTTACATTTTTGAGAAGTATTTTTTTACATATATGGAATGAGGTCACATTGCTACATTCACGATTCAAGAATTTATGGTATAAAAAGCTTGCAGCTGTACAACACCCTAGGATACACGTCTAAGAAAAAAATATAAAAAGTTGAGGCATTAGGAAGATCGACACTTATTGTAGTTAGAAAAATGTCAGGTATTGTCTCGGTATGATGGAAAAATATTTGTTAAAATAAATGTCGTGTTATATAAATGGGATGTAAGGTGGAATTACTACCTATAAATAGAGGCAATTTGTTCCTGAAAATCCTTTCACTAGATGATTGTACAACATCTGACGGCAGGGAATACCTTAAGAATCAAACGCGCACCGAATAGAAGAACCGACGGCAGTTCCTGTGAGAATGGGGAATATCAAATACCAGTGGGTGAGTACGTGTTACGTGGGTTGACCGGAAGCGAAATAGATGCCTCAGAGGGTGCATCTTTGAGTTTATTATTTTATAAGTTAGGATTAAATCCAATTGAAACCGTCTGCGAGGCAGTGTATCCAAATTGAGATGCACCAGTCGGTCCTCATATGATAGGTTGCGGAGACAGCCAATAATTTTATTTGCTCTGTGATAAATCCTCTCGAGGAGCTTGATGTCCTTTTGTAGCCATGGTGCCCAAGCTTGCACAGAGTAATCTATCACTGGGTTAATATACGCATTTGTGAGCATGAGGAATGTTTCACGGGAAAATGTCCGAAAATACGCCGAAGCATACCTATCATGCGGATGGCTCGGTTATACTGCTTCGCATTAAATGCTATTCTTAAGACTTCCACTAATCCATACGCCGAGCTCCTTTTCTATTGCTGTCCATTTCAGTTGTTTCGATCCAAGGTTGTATGAGAATTGGAAATCATTACCTATTTGCAACATTTTGCACTTTCTGAAGTTGAATGTAAGCTTGTTTCGCTCTGACCAGCTGTTCAATATATCCAAATCGCTTTGTAAGCGCAAACAGTCCTCGTTTGACATGATTCGCATCCAAAGTTTAACACCATCAGCAAAGAGAACCATTTTGGCTGTGACAAGTTTCGGAAGGTCGTTGATGTAGACCAAAAGAGAACCGTACTAAGTACCGAACATTGTGGGACACCGCTAGTGGCTTCGATTTCCCTAGACATCACATGATCGATACGTACTGTTGCCTTGCGTTAAAGGAGGTAGCTTCTCAGCCAGGTAAGAAGACACCTATTAATAACAACATCCTGCAGCTTGCTCAGGAGTATAGAATGGTCCGCGCGACCAAACGCCTTTGTTATGTCCAAGTAACACACGTGCACCCAACCACCTCATCCACTGCTTGCGTCCAGTCGTCCATTGTCTCCAGGAGGTTAGTCAAGCAAGTACGAGACTTCCGAAATCCGTGTTGCTCTCTCGACCAAAAGTTTTGAGTTTCGAGATGACTCACAATTCTTTCACACACAATTCGCTCCATAACTTTTGAGATCACTGGAAGGAGTGTAACAAAGCGGTAATTTGCGGGGTCATAACGAGCCCCACCTTTGCAGACGGGTGTTATAATTCCTCTCTTCCAATCGGTACAACACCCTTCCTCAAAGAGTGATTAAATAAATCACAAAATGGTTCGCACAATTGACTGCCGCATAACTTTAGGATTGCAAGCGTAATTCCGTCAGCTCCCGGTGACTTGTTGATATACAACCTGCATAGGTGGTGTTGCACTATTTCGGAATTGATGCTGACAATTCCGATGGTAGTAATGCATCATCGGGGGGAAAACTCGTGAATAAAACCTGACGAGAGTGTTAGCGGTTTCCAGCACAGAATCAGTTAGTCCGTTATCTGTCATGATCGGGAAAACACCGGGTTTCAGCTTCGTAGTGTCGTTAACGGTTCGATAAAGCAGTTTTGGATTTCGCTGCATTCTTACTACCATCTGAAGCTGGTAATATTGTTTATCCTCCCGGATGAGATTTGTGACGTGATTCTGCAATTCGCGAAAGTTTGCCCAGGTCGATTCTGATCTGGCAACCCTGTAAATAGCCCATGCCAAATTTCGCATTGTCAACCCTTTTCTAGTTCGACTGCCAATTCTGAAGTGGGGTTCTTTGCTATTTTCGGTACATTTTTAGAATTTAAATGTCTCGTGTTGGTGATGTAATCTGTCAGGGTTGTGCTATTCGAGTCCGGATAACTGAATTTTATATTATGTTCATTGAAAGCCCCCATTGTTTCCATCAAACCAATGTAATCCGCTTTTCTATTTCGTTTTGTTTCGTTTACCATTCTACTGGCGTTGCACAACTTATCGATCCATATACAGGACCACATCTCTGTTTAGTTCGGACATTCAGATCTCTTACGTGTGCGATCCCGGGGTTTCCAAATAGTAACTATGGGCTTCCTAGACAAACATGTTTAAGTGCGTCCGCTTGCTATATTTTTACGCTGGATCTCATGGAGAAACGGTTAGTTTGAAGGGTGGAGAATGGTTGATATATTCAAAGAACTGCTGATACTTCTCACTGTTATGAGATGGCCGTATGCCCGGTCAAGCTTAAAACTACTCTTATCAAGCCACGATATGGTAACCCAATTGCTGATTACACTTAGCAGATGGTGAGCCCGATCAAACATTTATCGTTATACTTTAAAGACACCACGTTTACCCACCGTTTACTTTCCCGATACTCCATATACTCTTATTAAACTCAATAGAACGATCCGACGCTTTCTGAAGGAAAATCCCCATAGCGAAGATGGAATTACACCACTATTGATCACTGTCCGCTTGAACAGGTACCTCAACTCGTTAATCTCGGTTCATATGCTGTAGATAATCCCTCACTAGAACTTAAGATCCGCTTATCGATTGGACGATTGTTTGGGATTTGTTGCGGATTGGTAGAACAGCTGTCACCTCCCACTTGAGCTCCCGTGACCTTAAAGACAGAAGTGATGTCTTACAGCACAAATTTAAGAAATTTCATACTGTACGGCAGTAAAGCCTGGGCGGTTCGAGCGGGACTTGAACGAAGCTGATTGTGTTCTATTTGCAGAGCATCCTTCGCATATGTATTGTGACAGGTTTTGATAAAAAAAATCGAGAACCGCTTTGTAAAACCTTTCGTCAAAACATCTTCACGCTACTGGGACAAGGTATCCTAAACTGTCCGGGTTTCTATCTAGGATGGAAAACGGTTTTTTCCAAAAGATATAATCTACAAGGAATTGAATTCATAAAGTCAACCTTTAGCTGCAACTGTAGTAAATTTACATTTGTAAAAGTGATATAAAGTTCTGGGCAGTGATCTGGTTGCTACTGTGAACTAATAAACGATGATCAGGCTAGTCATGAAAACGAGGCTAATCGGCCGGACGCCTCATCTCGCAGTGAAGGTTGTGGGAAAGATTGTTACTCCATAATCGACTGCATAACCATGCGAAACAACTTGGATTATCAAAGCGTCATGTGTTGGGAACGTACATCACATTTCGGTGTCGACCAAACTTTTCTAACAACAGCAACCAGTCTCATTCGTTATACGTTCTATGTTATTCGGATTTTTTTTAAATTATTGCATGTATCTTTATATAATCACGAGACTCAGGATCACTCGTCCTTGTCTTCATTATTCAGACTTCGTATTTCATTTTTGTTCTTACTGCTTGCTGTTTATGCACATCTGTTTGTTTTGTATACTTCAGGTGCGTATTCAGTGGAAGCGATTGATGATCTATCTTGGGTAGTTTTCTCCTTGAGCTTGCAAGTCCTGTACCATTTCGTGGTGTTACAGCCGATCGCTCTGGTGAGTTTTAAAACATCCACGATTTTATTGCATAAGCATCAACGATCTTAACATAACACGATGTTGTGTATGTTTTTGAACCATTTAAACTCAACAGTTATTTAATAATTTATGCTGGAAATCATCGATCAACGATTGTGACGGTTGAACTAAGTATTCGTCTCATTCCTTACAATGTGCTTGCTATTGTTCAAGAAACTTGTTTGTCTGTTTCAATCGAGGTATAGACACCTCATCCCTGTTTATTTGAGCTCAGTCCGTAGGTATTGAAGTCCCGCTCTTTCTGATCCTTTATGATTTTATTGTGGAATGGTTGTATGGTAGTTAAGCATCCAGAAATTACTATCGATGTATTGTTGTCCTTCATTATGATGTTTCCTATTTCGTGGGTGGTAGGTTTCGTGCTTTTTCTGCTGGTAAGAAAGCGATAAATTTAGCTGTCTCCAGCACTACAGTCTGTTAAGAAATCTATATTCACTTTGAGGTTTTCTCGACCTCACAAAAACTAGGTTTATCATATTTCTTTGATGATATAGGGGCGCCATCAGGCATAGTCTGGAAAATTGGATTTCATCATAAAAAATCTCATTCTTTGCGGAGAAAAACCCGATTGTTCTGTTGTAGCATTTGAAACGCATTTTTTATTTCGACAATTTTCAGATTTTCGTATTTGATTTGTTTCACGTTCATCAAACACCGACTTTCATATTTTCATGAATTCCAGTTTACCGGAGTCAATTTGAATCATATCATGTGCCCTGCCATAAGTGATCCTTTCAAGGGGCCTTATTTTCGTGTGGCGGCGATGGTTCATCAACCGTTTTTGGTACTGGTTCTCGGAAAGTGTATTTCTTGTTTCGGTCTGTTTTGGCGTGGTCAACGCTGGCCTTGGCTCGCTACTCAAGTCTCAAGTTCCGTGCGCTGTATAACTATGCTTCAGTCTTCCTCGTATAAAATGAGCCTTACTTCTCTGTGGAGTAACGAAGCCCGTCTCTTATCTTATATTCTGGACCCACAACCTCAAACCGAATGTTCAAAAAAGGATACCTCATGTGAAATGGAAATCACTAAACGCTTCACCCAGATGGTCACTGATTGTGACGCTACAACTGTCGTTGGAAGCTAAAAGCTAATCTTTTTAATTTTTTTTAAAATTTTACTTCTTCGTTTTGTCGTGACTTTCTTTATTGGTACTTTTGTTTAACTTTGTATTACACGTTCATTTTGATCAATATACATTAATTTGTCAGCATTCTTCCATTTTCAGCTAAATATACTCTTTCTGTTATCGATTTTTTAATGTTGGGCGGATTGATATTGCTCATTAGAACTACATGATTTTTTTCGCGTTATTGGCGTGCTTTTACATTACTTTTCAAATAGATGTAGGTGTTTTTATATTTGTGACTACTCATGTTTTATGTTTATTGTTTGTTTTATTAAATAACGGTTAGTTTTTAAAATGATTCTAATGCAATTATTTTAATTGTTTATTTTCTACTCGGTGTCCTTGATTCAACCAGACTTCATCCAATTATGTTACCTACCAAGTGTCTGGTTGGCATTAGAACGAGTCTTTCCCATGTTTAAGTGGATCAGAAATCCTACTCTATTTTTTATTCGCTTCTAGGCAAACCGATGAATTCACTGCATCCCAGGTAGTGTTTTGCTTCATAATTATGCCTCAACAAAGGCTTGCGGATTACTATATTTTTTTAAATAAACCCAACGTTTGATGACTATCGTTTCTGAATGGCTTGCGAAACCTGTTCTTTTGAATATCACAGCTGGTATTTCTGTACGTGTATGAATTCCTACAGTACTAGCGTACAACACATGAAATTACTACATTGATTTGCATCTGCTAATCAGCTACAAGTAAAAATAAGCTGCAGTTTCACTGCCATTGTAATTTTCGTACATTTATCTAAACATTGACCTTGCAGTATTTCATCACATGTTCCGTCCGTGACTACGGTAATGCCTGACCTCAGGCTTGCGAACTCATACACCATTGCTTTTGCATTCACTTATTCATAATCGATCGATAACATACTTGTAGCTAAACAAATTGTGCTTTTAATGTGTGTGATGAAAATGCATGCAAATGAGTATTTTCGTACGTGTGGCTAGTTTTATTCATTTTATGGGCATTCGTTTAGAAGGCATCATAAACTGACTAGACATGACATTGGGCAACCTGACCCATCTCATATCATGCGTAGTCTCTGAATCTGTGTGCATTTTGCCTGACTTCAACTTTGTGATTTTAAACACGCATGCTTTACATTAGATACTCTGTATTATGTTTACGGAGATCGAATATGGCGGAAATTTGTACTCAATCGTATGTATCTTATTTTTTACTTTTGTTTCTAAATGTAGACGAAGTTACTGGCCGTTTATTTTTGTTTATTATTTTAGCTTACTGTATAACGGAACTATGGCTCCTGGTCTGACCACTACAGTCGATCAGTACAAACTGTCTTCCTTACCGACCGATGGAGTTTCTTGTGTTCGTTTCCAGCCTGGAAAAGCGGCACCACAATTTCTAATTGCATCTAGTTGGGATTGTACAGTCCGCCTTTATGATGTTGCTTCTGGAAGTCAACGTGTCAGCTATCAGCATAAAACTCCAGTGCTTAACTGTGCATTTTCCGATGTTGTCCATGTTCTAAGTGGTTCATTACTCGGTGACCTAAAATACTTCGACTGTAACACTGGACAAGGTGAGCTTTTATTTTTCCTCCTCAATTTTGGCTGTTCTGATAATAAGGTATCCATGTCAACATAAGCTGCTATCTTCACTCAGCTATCCTATCTCTCAATTTTTACATTTTTCGGGTACGATGCTTAACCCAGCTCCCCGCCATACCTGTTCAGCTTCGTTGAACCTATGTGCCCATAGCGGCATAATGCGGCGTGCAACTGATGCAATACAACCGAGTTCTGACTATCGTTGCCAGCGCTGCGGGAGAGATTGTTCCTTCCGAATCGGACCTTTTAGCCATTCAAAAAGCTGTAGAACATGAAAATTCATGCGATTGTGATGTACATCCATGGTCAACATATATAAGTCACAGTTTAATAGATTTTGTACTACGAACCACAGTGTTCAGATACGAACTCACTGTGCTTCCGAGTTAAACGCTCGCATTGTATTTGTATTATTCAGTTTTGTTGATTTTTTACAGAGCAAATTATTGGTTCCTGTGTCGAAGCCATCAGCACGATGCATTACAATTCAACGGTGCAGTTATGCGTCACTGGTAGCTGGGACTGCACTGTGCGCTTATGGGATTTACGTTCTTCGTGCAATCTTGACGGAAGTGGAGATAAAGGTGGAGCTATAAGTGTACATCGTCAGCCGAGCACAGTGTACACCATGGACAGCGTTAGACATCAACTGGTTGTCGGGACCGCTGGACGTCATGTCTTGATATGGGATTTACGGCAAATGCATGCGCCCATCGAACAGCGTGAATCGAGTCTGCGCTATCAAACACGCTGCATTAAATGTTTCCCCAACGGTCAAGGTTACATTCTTGGATCAATTGAAGGTAATCATTTTATGTTCGCTCCTTCCTATTTGCAACAGTTAAATATTTTCATCTATTATTTTCTGTTTACGACGTTAAGACGTTGGCTTGAATTGTTTGCCCTTTTTATCGGCGGCTTACATTTATGGTCATTACACCATATGTGGCAGATTAGTTCTATTTTTTATACAACCGTTGAGGCCAATTGGTCAAAAAGGGTACTAACGAGATTACTTTACTCATTGTAAAGGTGCCAAACTGTCACAGTAGTTTTCACGATTGATTTCTCTATCCATTATTCACTTAACTTTAGTGCAGAATTAAGACCGAGTATATTTTTGTAAAGTAGCACAGACGATATTACATTTTACTCTCGATCGTACCAGCTTTGTATGCCACCGAGATTACACATTTTGGGAAATGCGTTTAACCCATGTCCCCATAACACTGGCGTAAAATAGGTACCGACAACAGTTTAAAAATAACCGCCACGGGTATATGGTATGGCATGAAAGCACAAGCCTGATCCAGGCAAAGTGCCACACTGTCAGATACTGCACGTGGCTCAGGTTACCCAGGCTTAGACAGATATGAGGAAGAAAAAAGAACACGGGCTACGCTGCTAGGGGATGCAATCACATCACCCAAACCGCTTTGTGCTAGAAAAAACCAGCGACAAGAGCCAGCACAACAGGCATCGACCGTCCCGTAAGGATCGATGCTCGAAGCTCTTTCTATAAAATATATTGAACATCACGAACTTTGTGAATTTTAGAAAGTTTGTAAAAATAACCGCCTCACTGTATACACAAATGATATTCAAATTATTCTGACGTGATACTTTTTCTCAAGGGAGAATCGCGGTAGAAATGTTTGACACCAGCCCGGAAGTACAAAAAAAGAAATACGCCTTCAAATGTCATCGTGTTAAAAAAGAAGACAGGGAGATAATCTACCCGGTGACCGCTCTCGCCTTTCATCAGGGTTACAATACATTCGCTTCTGGTAAGTTTTCTGTTTTCATTTCTTTTTCGATTTTCCTTTTATAGTAGCAGTAATAAATCACTGAACTTGCACTACATTTTTGTTTTCATCCTCATCATATAGCCTTGTTTGATTTTGATGAAACACATGCTCTGTTCTGTAAACCGGCAGCAGTTTCCAACCCGTCATGTTCAGTTGCAATTCTCATTGATGGGTATGCTCAGTCTCCGTAGTTTAATCTTCTTAGTACCCGTGAGTTACTATCACTATTGTGCTTTGCAGATATATTGATTATTGAAGATTATGATGGGTTTATTATTAAACTTTGAATAAAGCAAGACAACGCCGCAGTTAAATGAAATAACAACTTCTCTTAACTTAGATACATTTTAAGGAAATTGCCTTCTGAATTATGACTTTGCACTGAAACTGTACAGCTAGACCTGGTTTTGTGCCTTTGGACCCGAACATGGCTAAATATTGAAACTCCTGGGTCTGCTCAACGCCTATAGACACAGCGATACTGTAGATATTTCAATTCTATTTTCCAATTTTTAATGAAGAACTTCATGATTTCAATTGAGTTTGATTGAATTGAATTTGAATTTAATGAGATACATCATGATATATTAGTTCGAAATCAACGAAGTGTGGCTTAGAAAAATAAAAACAGAAGATATAACTCAAATACACATAAACAGTCAAAATTGCAAAATCGAGCTAACTGAAAAAGAAACGCTGAATTCGGAGTCATGCTTGGTGATTGTTGTGTATGGATGTGCTGCTCTTGTGTAGGCATCAGAGTCGCTGCCGCGGAAGTTTCGTTTCTCGGAAGACAAAAGCAAAGCAGATGACACATTCCATGACCATATTATGTATAACGGAATGTTTTCAAGGCTCAAAAGTGATACAAAATGAAAACTTACCGGACACCCACCTCTACTTACCTACCTTCATGGAACCCAATATCCGAAAATGCAAAAATCATGAAAGCTCATCGATACTATAGTATCATGCCGGTTTGTGGAATGCTGACTTACCCATTAATGCTTTCACTATGCAAAGCTCTCCAGGAACCATTGGCAATCAGTCAGTCGAAGTATACTGCTTGCACTTGGCACAGTTCAAATTTGAAGTGTTTTTGGACTTTACTACACCAACCCGAGATCAGTGACTTCAATATATTCAACTTTAATTCGTTTGATATTCCTATTTACTATCTTAGGCACCGAACAAATTAGCGTTTTATTTTTGAAATCATATTAATGACGGGAGACTTTGTAATGAATCGCTTATAACAGGCGTCACTACGAACAGAATTCAGTTTTTAATTACAGCCTTTGTTATTTGAATGGCCTCACGGTGATTCCGTTCCATGTAAAGTTTCCCCGCCTCGTCATTTCAGCATTTTAAGATCTTTTGTTCAGAGTATGTTCAGTTGGGGCTGAATCCAGTATTGGTGATCGGTATGCAGTCCCATTAGAAGGATGCGTTTCGATTCGTTCTCTTTGTATTTACGGCTACTGAATTCTATAAACGTTTGCTCGCAATTGATTTTATAGACATTTATTTTGCAGCCTTATCGTTGAGGTGCGGATAGTTCTTTTTCCCTTTAATGTAATTTGTGAGCCTTGGTTCGAACATCCACTTTCTTGCGGCTATATTTAATCATTGAAATGATTCAGGAATAAACTTCAAAGAAAAATCCGAAGCCAGAGTTCCATAAGGCATTAAACAGGACCATTGTCAATAATATGACGTATCGCTACGGTCTTCTATTTTGATCGGATGCACGGGGATCAGGAACCAACTGAATGCAGACCGCATCTTTCCACTATATTTGTCACTTCACTCTACAGCAGTCAGTAATAACTGCAATTTTTCAGTACTTCTGCATTGTTCCGAACATTAGCGGCGTAAGAAAACCAGCTGTTATTCACAATGAGCGTAAAAGGCTGAAATTTGGCGAGCTGCCTTACGACGTGTCTACTCGATACTAATATACCAAAGAAAATTATTACTAATTCTTTTGGGAATGAATGGGCTCTGGTGAGACTCGACTGCGCGGATTTGGGTTTGCCGTACAAAGCTTAACGAATTTCCAGAACCGAGATTTAGTGAAAACGATCGGATTTGTCCCTAAATCTGACGTGCAATATTGGTACATTGATCAACGCTTATGATAGGATACTCACCGAGATCCCAGTAGAAAAAAGTGGCATCGTCTCATAGCACCCTTTAAACGCTACGCTTGTCATGCTGTAATTTTTATTGGAAAAGCTTGCATGCTATTTATCTCGATCAAATTTCCCATGTCTTTTATTCTTTACCTGACTCGATATTTGGTTGATCATACTGAAGCTATTCTCGATTTGAGGAGGAAACTGACAGTATAATTGAAGTGGGATCATCCTTATTTGACATGTCTTTTTTTATAAAAAAATGTACATTTTATTTCGTGTGGTCGAATTAATAGTATAGCTGAAAATTCGTGTACTCTATTAAAGCCATTTTTCTTCTTCTATGTCTTATTATTTATTTTAGTGGAGTTGTTTGCCATGAATTATATTCTACGATACACAATAATGCGGTACTTCTGTAGTGCACACAGTGATCTAATTTACACGTGTAATCATCTGCGCTGGAGTAGATGTAGCAGTCTTACCGTTAATTTAATTTCAGGTATATATGTATAGGCCTTCACTCGGGGTCTGCGACCAAAATATTGCCTAAGGATTGACTTGTGTCAGTGGCTCACTATTATTGCATTTACTGTTCCACTGTGCAGCTAATACCGTGCCAAATTGAATTACTACCAGTAGCGTGCTACATGCTGGAATCTCACTGTCATTCCTATTTCAATTTTCCTTCCCATATCTATCTAGGCCTCGGCAACCTAGCAGTATCTTAGCCCATGTGCATTCCAAGATTTGCGAAACTTCCTGGCGTATGATTTCATACGTACATAATAAATACATGAAAATTATTGAATGTGTTCTGTGATATTATTGTCTTGTGTATTTTCAAAATTTTTCCTGCTTTTCATTACTTTAGGAGGTTGTGATGGTTTTGTCAATATTTGGGATGGATTCAATCGAAAGAGATTGGCCCAGCTTTCCAAATACTCTACATCCATATCCGCTCTGGACTTTTCAGAGGATGGGAAACAATTAGCGATAGCATCATCATATATGTACGAACGCGGTGAAATTGAGAATGAACCGGAACCAACCATTTACATACGAAGCGTTGCTGATAATGAAGTTAAACCCAAACATCTAACGGCCTCTTCTTCCACTGCCTCAACTTAGCATATTGTAAGATTTTATCGGCTCGTTTTCAAATAAAAAATCTACGTCGGTTTCACGTTCTTCAATGTTTTCATCAAACAGGCGAAAAATTTTCGACCCTTTTTACTGGTCGTTAGAACACTTAATCTTGATATCGAGGCTTCTAAAAGTTGAAACGACAGAAACAATGAGATGTACAAAACGGGTAGGAAACAGTGAAAAACAGAAAAGTGAACATTTTTGGTCCATTTACACACGTCGTTTTTTGATTTTTTTCATTATAGTTTATAACAGATAAAAAAATGTCTGGGAAGAATAGAGATGATGCACTCTTTCCATTGATGTCGGTTCACTGCCAAAGTTCCCAATGTGTCAAGCCAAACACTCACCTTCTCTTTCACCCCATCCAGGCAAGCGCGCTCTTCCAACCTTGGCTAAACCAGAAATGAGCCTTTCCAAGCCACTTTTTCCAGTCTGTACCAGCTGACGCATAAAGCGCTCGGCGTGGTAACCGTTCGAGTTTCATGCGCAGGACGTGCCACAACCAGCGGAGAAGACGTCGGTTAATGGCTGTCTGAAGGCTAGTGCCGTTGCTTCCTAAGACGCAGTGCCTGGCCTCAGAGTTGCAAACAACGTTGGTCGAAGACTTCCAGACTACTAACATCTGCGCGAATTGTCCAACATTCACTCTCGTAAAGCAATACTGTCCTTACCGACGTGGGATATATCCTTCCTTTCAAACTCACGCTCAAATCACGTCACTTTTATAGGCACTTGCGTTTAGTGAATGCCAGTCTGGCCTTAGCAATTCTGGACGTGATTCTATTCTCTATCCGACCTCCAGCAACCACCAGACTTCCTAGGTATTTGAACTGCTCAACATGATTGAAAACCAGATCATTTATAACAAAATTTGATAGTTCACCTGACCAGTCCTGAAGTAGCACTTTACACTTGCTTGGTGAGAAGAATAGCCCATACTTAGATGCCTCCATTGCCATCAAATCCAAGGTTTGTTTGATAAATGTTGGGTCTCCGCCCAGTAAGGCAATATCGTCAGCAAAATCCAGGTCCACAACGCGCCCACCTGGAATGAGCTCAACGCCACCTGCGGAGAAACTACTAAGAGCACTCCGGTGGACGTCCTCGATGGCAAAGTTGAACAAGAACGTGGAGATTGGACAGCCTTGGCTTA
Source organism: Atriophallophorus winterbourni (assembly GCA_013407085.1). Lineage (NCBI taxonomy): Eukaryota > Metazoa > Platyhelminthes > Trematoda > Plagiorchiida > Microphallidae > Atriophallophorus > Atriophallophorus winterbourni. The sequence goes on from JACCGJ010008857.1 coordinate 31,392, forward strand.
CATCCGTATTAGTGTTGAATGGCATTGAGAGACTATCCTACGCACTTACCTTCCCTATCGAGTGAGCATATAAGTCCTTTACGACAGCGATGTACTTCCATGGTGTTCCGTTGTGAAGTAAGCATTTCCATAGGGCGGGTCTGTCAACCGAGTCAAAGACGGCTCTAATATCTAGAAACTTCACAATGGTAGGTCGCTGATACAGGTGACAGTGTCCTAGCAACTGACGCATAATGAAGATCTGGTCTACACATCCGAGCCATGGTCGAAATCCGATTTGCTCTTCGCCAGAAGTGCCCTCTCGAATCGGGGTGAGTCTGCGATGGAGGATGGCGACCAATATCTTAGCTACCACCGGAATAAGCGAATTTCCGCGATAGTTGCAACATTGATTCCGTACTCCTTTTTATGAACTGGTATTATCAGCGATTCACCCCATGAGGCAGGTACCCTCTCATCCATCTAAACATTTGGAAACAACTCGCGCAATTCTGCTATGACTGTCTCGCTTCTTTCTTTGAAAAATACCGGGTGGAGCTTGTCGGGGCCCTTCGCCTTGTGTCGCTTTAGTAATTTGATCTCTCTTCGTATTTCTTCGACACTGGGTGGGGCTAACGACTGGAACCATTTCAAAGGAGATGGAGGGATGTCGCAGTGTCTGAAGGATGGTGCTGATTAAACTGCTGGCTAAAATATTCTCTCCATCTTTCTAAACGTCTATGAAGGCTCGTTGCGCGCGAGCCTTCAACCTCGAGGATGGTTTCACTCAGGCCTTGCGCCTTAGAGCCACAGCCACTAATCAATTGGTAAAGTCTTTTCATCTCCGAGGCGCATTCTTCCCACCAAATCTCACTATCACGCCTCAGACTATCTTTGATTAGGAGTCTAAGACACTTCCGATCGTCTTCATACTCTAAACCACTCGGTAAGACACGGCGCTGTTCAATTAGCATGAGGGACTCAGCAGAGATCCAGCGGTGTGACGGTTGACGAGCGACTTTGCAACATTCTGCTGCATAGTCGTAGAGTGCTTGCTTATAGTAGCGCCAATGACAATCCAGCTCGACCGACCAATTTTTTGAATAGGAAGCCGATAGAGTATCCCAAAATCTCACTTTTACTTCAGGCAGCGATAAAGCGTTTGTGTAGAGTTTGGGACGCTTTGGCTTGGGTTTACCTCCGAATTGATGATTGATTGTTGCGCACTAAAGCGTAATCAGAATCTACACTGGTACTCCAATAAGATCTGCAGTTTTTGACACTACCTCACCACATGTAACTTATCGCGATATGGTCAAGTTGCGCCCAAGTGCGTTGTGACGGGAAGCGCCAGGTAGTTAAATGGCGCTTGGGATGTCGAAAATTTTTTGAGGCGAGGAGGAGGCGGTGGTCGTCACAGAGAGACAACACTCTCCATCGTCTGTTTGGTCGTCTGACATCCAATACTCCCTCCAAATAAGTGCTCAGAATGCACTATACATCCAACTCGGGCATTAAATTCGCCAGCAAGCACTACTATATCGCCTCTGCGTGCTTTCGTTAAGCGGGAACGAAGTTCTTCGTAGAATTCGTCCTTCACCTCATCTGCCCCACAGTTCGTGGGTGCGTAAGCCGTGATCGTGAATAGGTTACATCTCTCCTCAGTGTGCTTGTCCATTCTGCTGTAACCCTGAAATCTCGCTGCGCACAGTCGGCTATTAACAGGTATCCAATCTAGAAGGGAGGTTTCTGCTTGTTGGCTAAGAATAATTCCAACACCAGCTAGGCCTGCAGAAGAGGCAACGGGATCACTGGACACTTAAGTAGAACCTACTCCCAAGAGGCATATGAGAACTCAGTTAAAATACCGGATCAATGTCACGAAGACGTGTTTCCAATAGGCAACATATTTCGATACCTAGTGTATCTAGAGAACGGGCTTGTCTAGACTTTTTCTGGTTGTTGCAGGGTACAGACAAGCATGCACCATGTAAGCCAGATATGGGCATGCGGTCGGATTAGAGCGTTAGAACAGTTGGCTGAGACGGTATGTCCCCAGCATTAATGGTCCGAATTGCATCACGGAGAGGGTGAGGTGATGACGTGTGCTTGCAGAGTGGATTCTGAAGAGTAGCTTTCGAAGGTAGTGTTTTGTAGTCAGAGTATACGACATTGTCATCTTCGTTGAATGTAGGCGTGATACTACCTGGTTGCGAACAACAAAATTTCCAGTTTGGAGCCCGATAACCCCGTTGTTTCTTTGGTGACTCCAGTTTCGCTTGAGCACCATACAATGTCCTTAGCTAGGACAAGGAGCAGTGACTTTTGATGCGGCGAGTCACATCCACCGCGTCGTGATGTCATCATTGGATTTTTGTGGCTTTTTATAGGGAGAACGCTTGCCGGGTGAAAGCCCACCACATCATCAGACATCACCGTCGAACCTTTCGCTGAGCCCTGAGAACCGAGCCCACCCAGCTGGCACCAACTTGGAGGTATTTTGGAAAACCAGCCGCTCAGGGTGTGGATATTGTTTGAATGGTGTTCGCCGAGCTAAAATTGGTTGCTCAGGACTTTTCGCCATCAAGGTAGATGACATCATCAGCTAAACTCCTTTCGAATTGATTTACGAGTGTGATCGTGTGCTTTTTATACGGTGTTCGTTTATCCGTTCATTGCATTTCTCCTGTTGTTCGTTTTTAACCTTTGTAACCGGTTTCTTATTAGTCCGTGCGTGTCAGCTAAATGGAGGCGTTGATTGAACAATGATCCGGTCGAGTGCCACGCCTCTGGGAAATCTCGTACGCGTCGGTTGTGACCTTTGGAGATTATTTCCAAGTTCCAGTCGAAGTTCTGTCTAAATTGATCCATGTATTTTTAGATCAACGACCTTTAGTGGTGTCGTCGAACCACTAATTGTTGTTCGTGTAATCGTGTGGTGCAATTCCGGCTAGTTTGACCAACATAGTGTTTGTCACAATCTAAATATGGGATTTTATAAACAATAGTCTTCCTTTGAGATTTTGTCCCTGATGTTGCTGACTTCGCTGCGTAGTGTTGAGCTCGGTCTGCGAACGATTTGTACTCCAACCAAGCGCAGGACCCGTGCCGCTATTTCTGAAACATTTTGGACATATTGTAGAATTTCTTTCGCTCTGTTAGTGTTGTCATATATTTGTTGGGTTCGGTCGATTTTGCGGCAGATTATGAAACTTGGGTATCTATTTTTCTGTAATATCTGGAATAGGTATTTTCCTCCTTTCTTAGTCATTCATCTGTGCTGCAGTGTTTGCGCTCTTTTGAAAAGGGTCTTGACGCAGTTGCGTTTATGCGCTATTGGATGCCTACTGTTGAAATTCAGTATTTTGTCTGTCTGTGTATCTTTTTAATAGACGTATGTCTGCCATTCTCCATTACCTGTTCGTTCCACTTGTGCATCCACAAATGGTAGATGTCCTTCAATTTTCGTCTCCGTGGTAAATTTTAGGCTTGTAAAGACGCAATTTTGAAGGCGATTTGTGTCTTCAACATCTCTTCTTTTGATTATTAAGAATGTGTCGTCCACATAGAGAACCCAGAATTTGGGTTGTATCGGTAGGGTTGCAATGCGTTCGAGTCTTTCCATGACGGCTTCGGCCACTAAGCTTGATATATGTGATCCCATCGGTGTTTCTTTTCAAGGTTTTTAATTGTTTAAAAAGCAACTAATTCCTGCACGCACAGCTGAATTTCAATATCATCACAGTATGTAACCGGGACGAAAGTTTTATGTGAATTTACTCCAATATCTATCCAACGATACATGAAAATAGGCGTAATCATACGCCTACATAAGGTGTAAATAACGCAAAACGTTAAACTTTAGTTTTCGTATATATGATCTGATATTGAAGTTACCACAATTGTCTGAGCTGACTACTTCACATGCATTTTAAGAATATGGACATTAAGGCGCCACATGTGTTATGTACCATATTTCAAATTTTCGAACCATACACAAATATTAGCTATAATAATATTGTTCTGTCAAATTATTTTCGATGTATTAACAAAAAATCTCAACTGTGAAAATGAGAGTGTTCTAACGACCCACCTCAAGTTTGATTCTGCTCTCAGTGTTTACTTACATGTTGTCTTGAATTTGTTATTTCACCACCTTAAATTCGTTCCCAAACCAAACAGAACGTTACCGAACAAAGCTTGTAGTTTCACACACAACCAACGACGTTTTGCGTTTATGGCATTAATCATTTAGGGGTGGTACTATCAGGATCAGCGTGTTATGAAGTAGTGGAAGAATGGTAAACAAACCAAGGTATTCTGTCAAACGTCGGATGAAATAAGAACAAGTTTATATATTTTTACAGCATTCACAATACGATTTGAATCTGTTCCATCTTTAAAGACATGTTGATATTTCTGTAGAGGAAAACTAGTAAAATTGGCAATGCTAGAAATAAGCAATAAATGAGGGCAGACCACATCTTTGCTGTATGCTGTGTAATCACTCTGTCTATATGTATCGAATAGGTGAACACTTCCTGAATTGCACGTCCAAGTTTTCTGACTCCTGAGAATGAGGTGTGCGCTCGCTTGATCTCATGTTGTTCCGGCCTCTTGAAATGGTGATCCAAATCTAAGCCACAAAACTGCAATTGTGAAATTAACATTACTTGTCGCATGGAAAATGATTGCACATTCAGTTTTAATCAAAAAGTGCTAAGTCGCATGAGATAGATCGGGGATAGTCTTTTTTACTTTTGAAGCGTAGCATTATACATTATAACATCTATTTTGGTATTCCAATCCCACAAATAATCCTCTAATTCAAATAATCGATGTATGCTCAATGATTGAACCAAAGCTTTAACCTGGTTTATGAAAACAGTGAAAGTAGCTGAGATGTTGTCGTTAGTACCGAAGAACGTACTTCGTTTAGGAATTGTACGTTGGAGCCACTGTTCTCGAAAAACATGGGTAACGTGTTCGGCGAACCTTTCATGGAATTAATTGATAGATAGCATCCCTTCATATCGAGAAATTTTGTTGTCGATGAAACGTCCTGTGTCACATTTTGCAAAGCACAAATGTTTCTGAAAAGTAAGAAAACAAATTCCTGACACTTATTCCAGTGATTGGCAGAATAAAAACAAGCTTATGATTTTACTTTGGCGAAAAATCAAGCTTAACAATAACCATAAGATCGGACCAAGGACTGAACTTTGGGAGAACTCCGCTAGTTGCTGCATTTAGTTTTGATAATGCACCGTCAACACGTACCTGGGTAGTCATTTGTTAGATAGTCATTTAGCCTATTCAACAACTTTCCAGTGTTACCAATCCTTTCAAGTTTCTGCAGTATTAGGCGATGGTAACACGATCAAATGCTTTGGAGATATCTAGGTAGCGCGCGTGTGTTGCTTGCCCTGCATGTACCGCTTGTGTCCAATCATCAAGCGTTATCAGTAAATTAGATAAGCAGGAATAATTCCGTTTAAATTCATGTGGTTTAGCAACTGATTATTTTCAAAATGTTTCATTAGATCGTCAAAAATGAGGGCCTCAATTAATTTGGAAATTACAGGTAACAGACTAACGGGTCGGTAATTAGCTACATCGGAGAGATTTCCTCCTTTATAAATAAGAGTAATTATTCCACGTTTCCCATCGGTAGGAATCACGCTATTTGCCAATGTTTGATTAAACAAGTATGAAAAGAAAATATGAAACTGTACTCTGTTTCAATACAAGCGGATCCCGATCGTACTGTCTCTAACTGATGAGTGCAACGAGCACGAAACCGGTCATGGTGTGTGTGCGATGGAAATGCATGCAAATACTGATTTTTGTACTTTTAAGTTTCATGAAGAAGGTGAAATTTGGACTTGTCGACTATAATTTATATGAAATGGTCTGTATTTCGGTACGTTTACCTTCAAACGAACTAACACAATTAGCTGTTCACAAACGATCGGTATGTGCCACATTGGCGGTTATTCTGAATTTGGAGGACGTCTGACGGTTTGTGGTTATGCTCCAGTTGTTTGATCCACCTCTACCTGCTAGAAACAGTTGAAGGTGTTATTCGATGGCCGTTGTTACATAACAGTTACTGATGGATCGCTCCGCGGTTTTGCAAGAAACGCCACGGTCTCCTTCACATGAACAAGAGTCGAAATTGTCTGAAAGTTCATTTCTGGTGTTAAGCCCAAACGAAGAAATTGTTTGCACTAAATTAGCCTAGAGGCAAATAAGGCTTCAAATGTATCAATGTATCAAAAGTACCTGAACGAACTAGAGCCTTGGTTAAGATTTCGGGATATCCATTAGTACTCGATTAATCTTGAGAGGTATTCAAAGGCTTGTTGTTTAATTTAAAAAGCTTGGTAATATTGTGGACGTGTGAAGTGCAGTACTTGCTGTTGAGTACTTGGTACTTGCTATCGGTGTAGTACTCTCATGATGATGTTGTAATCACAAGCTTTCGGCTGAAATGCAGAATACCACCCTCTGGCACAACACATGAGTAGGAAACACCGAAACTACCGACGACGAGAATTGCCAACCCGTAATAATTCAGGTTTCGGAAGAATTGTCTGAGAACTTTTCCAACGACACTATCCGCAGAAACACGAGATGGGCAAAGTCAGCCCATATCGAGCAATCTGGAATTCGTCGATCAAATTAGCTCCGCGTGGTGATGGTTTAAAAGGAATCAGTAGGCACGAAATCGATTAGAAAATCACATCTGAGTGATAGCTGGGACAAATATGTTTCAGGAAAGTTTTTTAGTTACGCGATTTGTCTGCATAAAATGGACGTGTTATTCTTTGTCATGTGCGTGATAAACACATTTTGACCTATTAGAGTTCGCTTGTGTTGTTGGATTCGTGGGTGAATGCGATCAGCGTGGAAATAGTTGACCTTAGAGATTAATCGGGGCACAATCATCAAGTGGGCGTAAAATACGGGTTGTCGTGGTTAATGTTAGGTCGATAACCCGAAAATTGGTGATAAGGCGCCAGATATTGGTCCGCAGCAGACAATAACGAATGTCACTTTTTTTGGAGCGAAGCGAATTTTCGAAGTGCCCTAACTGCCCTTCGCAATGGTGAATAGTATCAAAGCGAATATCCGAAGTGCACTTCGCAATGGCGAAGCGAAGCGAATATTCAACAATATTCGCTTCGCTTCGCTTTAAATCCCAAAGCGAAGTATTCGTTATTGTCTGGTCCGCAGCCACTCGTCAACCGATTAACCGGAAGTCGGCCGATAATCCGAAGCACTGTCTGAAAACGTGTTAACTTCTCACCCCTTATAATATGAACAACATTCCAACGTTGTGAGGAACAGACTACAGACAACAACAACAAAAAGCTGTGGTTCGTTCAATCAATAACTGTCGAGCGAGGATTTTGTTTTGAAACTGCATTTCACGGTATCTGGTACCTGATATTTAGCCATTTGATCGTGAATGTCGTTTTCAATGAACTGTCAAAACTGTTGTTCCCAATAGAGTTCGTACGCATATACTATTCACGAGGCTACTCAATTTCCGAATGATTGCCCTAGAAATCCTTCGATTAAATGAATTGCAATATGCATTTACAAGATTAAAATGCATGGAATCACCCGCGATGGCACCTATCCATGAAATTATGTTGATGATGATAAGCTATGTAAAAGAAAGCATGCAATATATATATATATATATATATATATATCCATTCTTCACATTCTATAAATATATACCTGGCTAGCAAAATCCCGATCAAATTCTCGATTGTTTTCAAAAACATTGTAATAGGTGGAGTTGCTTTTATTTGTTCGCGGCACAAGATATCATATTTATATCGCAACCGGTCAATTACGTACTTCACTTTCGACAACCAATCAGTGCAAAGCTGAAAAGAAGAAAATGATAGACACTTTGACGTTAACGAGAAGCCGGAGTTACAGTAACAATTCTGAAACGTGCACATTGGAATTTTCGTGTAAATCAAAAATTATAATGCCTCCTAACAATCAACCTGAATTATCTTTTTGCGTCCTACTGCACAAACCTGAGGTTTAGCAATATGTTTGGAACCCGGGGCAGTTTTATTAGATTTTATTCGTGAAAAATGGGCCGAACGTGATATTGAAATCATCATCACTTAGTCAGATAACCCGCTTTGCATCCCATGGAATCAAGCTATCAATATGCGTATTTACAAGCTTCTTTATCATTAGAATTCCATGATCTTTGATTTTATGCATTATAGATTGTTGTCAACTAAGCATAATATGTGGGTAATAGTATGCAGTGAAATGCATTAGTTTCAAGTTATTATATAATTAAATTAGGAGTCAATGAGAAATCTACGGATGAAACTTTGTGTTCAATATTTTGTAAGTGAGGACTAAATCCGATCAAAATCGCCTGAGATCCAGAGTATCCAAATTAATATGCACAAATCACTCCTCATAAGGGAGATCGCTAAGACAACCCGCCATTTTATTTATTCTGCGGTAAATCAGCAGCGGCAGTTTGACGTCATATTGTTGCCATTGTGCCCAAGCTTACATAATCTAGTCAAACACTTGGTTTATATACGTATTTAGGAAAAGGGGGAATGTCGATGCATACCAAGCATGCGCAAGCTCGTTTGTATACGGATTCGCATTGCATACTGTTCTTCAGAATTCCGATTATCCAAACACTGAGGTTTTTTAGTTTGTTGCTGAGATCCAAGCATGTGAGAGAATGGGAAATTTCTACCGATCTGCACTATTTTGCAGTTGTCGCTTTGAGCATCCAGAGGCTGTAGGACGATGGATTAGCCGATGATGCAATCGTCCCGTAACTTCTAGTTAAAGTTATACCTTAGGTTTCACACTAATTTGAGGTTGGAATCATGAATCTTCATGCTTTGGAAATTATAGGCCAGTAACACTGCACTCGTCTATATCAGAACTTTTCAACGAATATTGACCGCAGTAAGTACCTAACGCCTAGGAAGTAACGGACGTTTGTATTTCCTCCAACACGGAGCTCGTAAAAATAATTCTTGCCTAAATCATTTACGGACAAGCTTGTACGACTGGATGAGTGTTTTTGATGCTGGCAGCTGTATTCACGCATCTAAACTCAATATTTCTAAAACTTTCGACAGAAGGAGTGTAATTTACCTGTGAACAAGCCCCCGAAAAACGGTGTTTATAGGAAACTATACGAATGATACGAGACTTGCTTGCTGATCATTCTACCGCAAAAGTATAATTAAACGCCAAATGAAACGGGTAAAATACCCAGCACCGAAAACGGAAAACGTTTGGCGTGCAACATTTTTATACATTACGTTAAGGAAGCGTCAGAGGGGATAAGTCAAATCTTGAATAACACAGGTATACGAGTAACGTATAAAGTAGGCAGAAAGCTCCAATCCTTATGAACACCTCTCAAGGATAAGACATCTTCAGGCTGTGCAACTGCAAGTTTTGCTCGGGCGTATATAAGGGGCAAGCATCCGGAAAACTCAGTACTAGGATAAGTGAACACAATAATCGTATCGGTAAGCAGCCACGCAATTACAGTGAATATCAATCACTGATCAGAGATTCAGCACTAGCTGAATACGTGCTGGACACAGGTCACAGCGTTGATCTTGACAACGTTGAAGTGATAAAGCGGGAAGCAAAACCATACATAGAACGACATCATGCTGAGGCGGTTGAGATAACAAAGGCTGGCAAGAATGCAGTCACTAAGGTGGATGGGGCTCATATCACCACAATCTGGCGTCCGGTTCTGCAGCGGATAAGCATTAACGTGTGTGACCCTTAGTGTGCGCATCGATTACGCAATCAAGCTAATCTGTCTGCAGATGTCATTCACACATGCAAGACCAAAACAATTGATGGATTATACAGCACGTTCGGGTGGTGGTGTGTCAATTGATGTCGATCGCTCCTATCTGTCTTAACGTGCACAGCACCCGCCATGGCCTGTGCTGTTCTTAACCAGCTTAGGATTGGTCAGATGAATGAAATTTAAGCTTGATGCTTGTTAGTAGTGGTCTGACGAAGCTTCTGAGTCAGGAGCGAAACGTTACCAATAAAAGGCTCTCACTGATTCATTATAAACACTTTTGCATGATTATGCTTCCCCGATTAGTCACGAACATTTTTCATTACATTGCTGATACGAGCCTAAATTAGTAACCGATATACATATATTTGTGTGGATGGTTTATTCTTTAAGCAAATTGATGAATCTAGCGGCGTTCCGTGAAGATCTGTACTTGGATCACTTGCCGTTCTTGATCTACATTAACGCTCTGCCCACATCAAATAACGGCAAGATGGCCATGTTCGCCGATGACATAAAAATATTGGGGTGAATGACCATCATCTTTGAATGTTTTTTTCGCTTCAATGCGACTTGAATGTATTTTACGCCTAGTCGTCCGAAAAACAACCGTATAGTTTTCAAAATTCAAAATAATGCAGATCGGCCGCAGATTTTCTTTACCCGTGCAACGTCGTTGCCCAAGGCCCGGATTGTACACCATATAAAATGGCCCAGGCGCCTGAATTTGTGGTAGTTTGAAATGTGGTCTACAATGTGAATTGAGAACAGTCTCAAAGAACGTAAGCTTTACTATCTCCGTTTGTTTAAGGCAGCTTGGGATACAACTATTAACTACAATCCAGAAACCTCAGATGCAATTATTCAAAACATTGGTCATTTTGAGCTCCCTGTGCGTTTGAACGTGAATAACGGTTTCAAGATTCATTGAACAGCCACTGTATTAAAATGATGATAGCAAGACATTCATTACTTTATCTTTATTTAAATCAAACTTGACGATTATATGATATTGTCTACAAATATTGACAAATAATTTTGTGATCTTACGCCAGTCATTTGCACAAATTCATATTTTCTACGTATACATTCTTATCTAGATTTCGATTATGTGTTTTTCGTAAGTCTGATGCTTTTCAACCATGAATTTTGAATCTTGAGACTACAATCGCATCATTTTGGGGTGAGAAGTCATGATCTCAAATCTCTCGGATCAATACGCAGAGATCGCGAAAAACATAAGTTTCTTTTCTTTGCGACTACTCATGAGTAACTAGTCCTTCGAAATATTCACAAAGCTGATCAAAACGGTCCACATTGAAAGCACAGGATTCGAGTTTTGCTCTTATTTGAGCTCATCAGCATTGCATATCCTCTGTCTCGGATCGGATTCTAACCCAGAACCATTAACATTGTAGTCCCCCTCCTTTCGGTCTGAGCTACCGTTTGATTAAGCAATTGTTGTTGTTGCTGTTGGCCTCATTCGGTCGATGTCGACAATGGATGTACATCACAATCGCATGGAACTTCATGTTATACAGCTTTTTGAATGACTAAACAGTCTGATTCGGGGGAACAATCTCTCCCGCAGCGCTTGCAATGATAGTCAGAACTCGGTTGTGGGGCGTCAGTTGCACGCCGTCAGAGTGATCTACGTTCAGCAGCCAAGAGCTGTATCTGCTCCTCCACAGCTTGCAGACGACGCTTTACACAATGACTCCAATTTGAGCGGTCAAGAGCAAGTTCTTTTCAACTCGCCAGGTCAATGTCAAGAGTTTTTATATCTCTTCTGCAAACGTCTTTGTACCGCAAGTTCGGTCTGCCCAATGGTCGACTTCCTAATTGAAACTCACCATAGAGTAGATCTTTCGGAATACGACCATCTTCCATTCTGTAGATGTAGCCAAGCCACCACAGGCGGTGCTGTCGTAATAGGGTGAACATGCTCTGAAGACCAGCGTTTGAAAGCACTTCAGCATTAGTCACTCTGTCCATCCACGATATGTTCAAGATACGACGGATGCTTCGTAGATGGAAAGCATTCAGCTTCCGTTCGTGTCTTGCGTGGGTGGCCTAGGTTTCACTGCCGTACAGTAAAGCATTTAGTACGCACGCGTTGTATACCATCATCTTTGTCTTTACAGTCAGCTTGCGGTTACTCCAAACACGAGAGTTCAATCGGGACAAAATGACAGCTGTTCTGTCAATCCGCTTATCAATCTCAGTGATAGGGAGAGGTTATCCGCAATGGTTGAACCAAGCTATGTGCAATGATGTACTGGTTCAAGCTGACGATTTACAATTGTGATGATTGGGTGCGATACAGTCTCTTGACCGAGGACTTTGGTGTTGCTCATGCTGATTGCTAGCCCAAAGTCTTTGTATCCCGACGAAAAACAGTCCATTAGCGACTGAAGGTTCTCTTGGAAGAGAGCAATCATGGCTGCATCGTCGGCAAGCAGCAGGTCACGGATTAGCTCATTTGGTACCTTAGTTTGCGCTCTCTATTAGTTCAGGTTGAAAACCTTGTCATCACTTCGCATGCGTAGGTAAATGCCATCTGTACTCGTCCTAGAAGCGTGCTTCAGATGCAAAGCAAAGAAAATGCCGAACAGCGTGGGAGCAATAACACAACCTTGTTTGACGCCTCGGAGAATTTCAAAGGCTTCTGAACGGACACCGTTATAATGGACTGAGCCCTTCATGCCTGAGTAGAAAGAAATAATGAGTTTGAGCAGCCTCGGGGGGCAGACTATCAAATCAAGCATTTTGAAAAGACTCTTCTTGCTGACGTAGTCGAATGCCTTCGTTAAAATAATAAAAACAGCGTATAATGGCATACTCCGTCCCCGACACTTTTCTTGAATTTGTCTCAGGGATAAGATCATGTCAACGGTTGATCTTTTCTTACGGAATCCACATTGAGATTCGGAGTAAATTCTATCAGCTAAAACTTGTAGCCGGATCTGTAAGTCTTTATCAAACAATTTGCCTACAACATTCATTCCCGACAATTAAAGTTTAACTATAGGCCATTGAGATGCCGTTTGTTGTACATGTAATGACGAATCGCAACCATTGTACAACAAGCAGCAGGAACACAGGTGAATGTGTTATTAAGACGGCGAAATTCATAGACCTCTTGTTATACAAGAAGTTACTCTAATACTTTTATCGGTTTTCGTGACCAAACGTCCGCAACATCATATACTGATTAGTGAACACCCAATAATGAAAAGCTATATCAGAGTTTCAAAATAATAATATAAACGATCTTGATTTGATTTTCGAAACTCACCTGAAATGATGACAAGAATAGGTATTGTTTGACGTTCAACTGTTTCAGCAGTACCTTCACTTTTGGCAATGAGGTAAAGAATAGAACTGTGTTATTCAATTCAGCATACTGCTTTAGAATGTTCAGCATCGGTGTTGTAATGCAATGAAAAGTGGTCAGTATTTCCAAAAGCGTGCCTGAAATTTGAATTGAATGTTAGCGTTAAAATTATAGTTTCTCAAAGCAATGTTCAATTATGTAAGTGTAAGCTATTTTGGCCTGGCAAAACGAATCCGCAAAATGTCTTTTTGCAGGTATATGCATATTTAGGGTTGATTTTAATGACAGAGTTAGCGCGGGTTAGAAATCCTGGAAAGTTTTCTTTGGTATAAATAAGAAAGGGCACAAAACTAAAAATTTTGTTGCTCTTCGTTCGTTGCATTTACCACTTTCAAAATTAAACCACTTCATTAGCATGAAAGATTTGCGTCGGAAGCGTGATATCGATAGCGCACAAATCAATGAATCACACTGAACTACAAAATGCGATATTCAGTGGCATACAAGCTCTCATTGTTTACCTTTCCTCCACTGTTTCAAACTCATGCGGATCCAGATCTTACTGTCTCGACCTGATGAGTGCAAACAGCACGAATGATACAAATGCATGCAAATGAATATTTTGGCGATACAGACCTGTTCTGAGCGTACTAATGTTTACCAGAATAAATTTTACCGTACTATTGTGGGGGTGCGAAATGCATGAGCTTCCGTATGATATGCAGAAAACACCTCTGGCACAACACAAGAGCAGGTAGCACCGAAAAGGTCAACAAATGACAAATGTAAACCCCGAATAATTCAAGTTTTAAAAGGATTGCATTAGTACGGTTCGAGCAAAAATATATTCGGTAGCATGGTAAAGTGTATAACGCCGGTCGCTATCGAATGATATGCAATTTTTAAAGGTCGGCCAAACGAGCCCCGCGTGGTGAAAGTTTTATGCATACCGGTTGGCAAAAAATCGATTGGTAAATCAGATGGAAGTGACACGTTTCAGATCAGTGTTGTGTTTACGTGTTTGCAAATATAAGATAGGCGTCAGTTTTGTTCCTTTTATTGTGCGTAATAAACGCGTTTGACCAATCGGCTTTATCTTGTGTTGTGAGATACGTGGGCGAACGTGATTAGCTTTGGGCAGGTTGACCTCAATGAACAATCAGTATAGCGAGTGGAGGAATAATGAAATGATTACGTCAACTGATTTCAGGTTAGCAATTGGCAGCTGGCGAACATCTGACCTCTTATCTAAATATTCGGGTCATCGGTCCAACAATAAACACGTTACCACAGCGTTTCACAGCCATTTTAATATCGCGTCCTGATTCATCCATGAGGTCAATCTGTCAAACGCTAATCATGTTCGGCCATGTAACTCACAACAGAAGAGAAAGCCGATGGGTCAAACGCGGTTATTACGCAAAATAGAAAGAACCGAACACAGGCCTATCTTATATAGGCGATAACGTAACAACAACACTGATCTAAAACCTGTCTGTCCCGGTTGTCACTTACATCTTATTTACCAATCGATTTTGTGCGAACCGGTTAACATAAATTCTTCACCACGCAGGTAGTTTCCTAGGGAGATTATGAGACATTATCATCATAGTCATCGATGACAAGACAATGCATCCAATCTCCTCGTTCTTGTTCAACCTTACCATCGAGGACGTCAATCGGAGTGTTCTTAGTAGTTTCTCCACGGTGGAGTTGAGCTCCTTCCAGGTGGGCGCGTTATGGACCTGAATTATGCTGACGATATTGCCTTACTGGGCTGAGACCCAACATTTATCAAACAAGCCTTGGATATGCTGGCAATGGAGGCATCTAAGTATGGGCTATTCTTCTCACCAAGCAAGTGTAAAGTGCTACATCAGGACTGCCGAATTTTGCTGTAAATGGTCTGGTTCTCGATCACGCTGAGCAGTTCAAATACCTGGGAAGTCTAGTGGTTGTTGGGGGTCGGAAAGAGAAGGAAATCACGTAAAAAATTGCTAAGGCCAGACTGGCATTCACTAAACACAAGTGCCTCTGGAAGTGACGTGATTTGAGCTTGAGTTTGAAAGGAAGGATATATTCCGCGTCGGTTAGGATATTATTGCTTTACGAGAGTGAATTTTGGACAATTTGCGCAAAAGATGTTAGTAGGCTGAAGGTCTTCGACCAACGTTGTTTGCGAATGATTTCTCAATTTCGGTGGCAACACCACGTTTGCAACTCTGAGGTCAGGCGCCGCGTCTTAGGATCAACGGCACTAGCCTTCAGACAGCCATTAACCGACGTCTTCTTCGCTGGTTGTGGCACGTCCTGCGCATGAAACCCTCGAGCGCTTTATGAGTCAGCTGGTACTGACTGGGAAAAGTGACTGGTAGTTACTAACTTAGCAGAGTGGCTTGGAAAGTCTCATTTCTGGTTTAGCCAAGGTTGGACGAGCGCGATTGCCTGGATGGGGTGCAAGAGATGGTGAGAGTGTTTGGCTCAACACAGGGGCAAAGGTGGCAATGAACCGACATCAATGGAAAGAGTGCATCATCTCTATTCCCCCCTAACATATATATTATCTATAATATATCTGCATATCTGTATCAGATTGTCTCCTCTCTCTCTCTATCTTCTCTCCCTCCTCTCTCTCTCTCTCTATATATATATTATATATATACAGTGGAGCCCACCTACAACGAATTCCCGGTTTGAACGAACACACCATGATTTCCCAAATAAATTCCTTCTTTGTAAGCCTATTTAAAACATTCGTACAACGAATCTGTTCGTTACGAATCTCGCTTATTACGAACACTGCACACGTTCCCGACAGCTATGTTTGTTCAATAAAGTTCATGCATACAACGAACTCGCTTTGTCTTGCCTTTAACCCACAACGCTCCGTCAAGATTGGCCTGCAATGCGCTAAGAATAGAACTGACACAGCTTGGTGAGACACAGGCAGCCTGGCCTACAGTGTGCTAAGTGACTCGCACGCACGCACAAGAAAATCACGTGAATTCTCTGTGATTGGTAATCACAGACTCATGACAAATTGCGATCACTCAGGCAGACACTTCACTCCCTTCTTACATTTGCACGATGGCTGACAGACAACGAAAACGAGCGCAGTTTAGCCTAGAGAAAAAAGGGAAGTTTTAGCTGAAGTGGAGAATGGCCAAATGACAAAATCTGAAATTGCTAAAAAATATGGCGTAGCAAAATCAACGCTGTCCACCTTCCTGCAGCAGAAGAAGCAACTCTCTGAAACATTCATGCCATTCGTTTTAGAATAAATTTACTATTATTAACATGAACTTGGAATTAATGTTGTGATCTGTGTGCTGTGGCATCATCTATTCATCAATTGGATTACACGCATGCAGAAACACAAAAGTAAGACATTCTTCACTACTTTATTGTTTACACGTGTACAGAAAAACGGCGCCAAAATCACATGTCTGACAATGCGGTTTACTTACAACGAACTCCGCTTATAACGAACATTTTACTCTCTCCCCAGCGATTCGTTGTAACCGGGTTCCACTGTATATATATATATATATATATATATATATATATATATATATATATATATATATATATATATAGTATCACCCGTTCGACTCATCTTGACGAATTTCATATCATTAGATATCGGCTGGCATTATCCATCTCATCACCCTTCCGAATATATTGTCGCTCTAACCATTCTAATTCAATCCTTTCGAAGATATCGTTTCGCAATTTTTTTCGTTGCCATTTCGGTGCTTCCGTTCCATTCATACACTTTTGGTTTAGGCTCGATAAATTGGATTGGTCAGGACAGGTTCTTTGTTTTGTCAGGGCACATTCGATTTTCGTTCACCACAGGGGTTGGTGACCGCACCAGTTTAAAGGGGGAACAGATTTCGTCACGTCACGGCAAATCGTGTTCATTGTTCTAACGTCGATTACGTTGTTCACACATGCGTCAGGACACTCGTTTCAACATTAATCACCTCACTTATTGGCTTCCTGATCTTGTGTTTTGTCGGATGGTTTTTTACATATCATTTGAAAATTTATCATTAACACTCATCACAAATGTACTGCACACCTCAACAATATGTCCTGAACACATCTTAAGTAAAATTTGAGCAACTGTTACAGCCGAGCTTAGGTGATCACTTTTTACATAGTGTATCTCAAAAACCTAATTCTCACAATGATTGCATCAACATATGAGCCAACGGAACCGATTAGTTTGAAGTCAACATTTTTAATAACGATATTCTTGCATTCTAAATTTGAAACTTTGAATTTAATTGTTATCATACACCTTCATAGAGCGGCTATGATTTAGGACCAAGAGACCGATAGGCGAAACGCGAAATCAGCGACCACATAATTGCAGTTACTATGAGTATGGAAGATGAAATGAAAAACCAATGGAATAGACCCGCTTTATTCGGCAAGGTTCTAATCAAATGTAGTAAATTGATAGATAGATTAAATACATGGGAGGAGGGTGAACAATAAAAGCGGCTTCCACAAAGGAAGATAAACGTAGACAACATAATTTCCTTAATGCAGACACAAGAGTTGTTGGGCAAGGCTGGCATGATTTACCTGTCCAATCATAAGTGAACACACCTGTGTTTAGACCCGAGCTTTAAAAATCCGAATTCTTATGCATTTGCATCAAACACCACGACAAGTTCCTTGATGTTAGCACTCAGAAGGTTGCGACAAAAGATCAGAATCCGATTGGCTTAAACCTGTAGAATAGTTGTAAAACAAATTTTGAACTTTGAAATCTTTGTTAGATATGACTGTCATGAACAATCTGTTCAATCCAATGCTGTTGTTGGCCTCCACTGGTCGATGTCTACCACGGAGGTACATCATAACCGCACGGATATCTAATGATACACAATGATTCATTTGGCGAAACATTTCCATTCGCGAAAAATCTTCCCCGCATTGATCAATGTGTAGGCAGTACTCGATTGTTCTGAAACATTTACAAGCTGTAGGAATAATCTGCGTTCTGCAGCCAAGAGGAGCATCCGCTCTTCCTAAACATGAAGATGACCTTTCAGATGTAGCCCATGCAACACAAGTGTAACGAAACAGCACGAGTTGCTAATATGAATTCAGGTACAACTAGAATCTGCTTAACGGATAGCTGACTCGGGATTTTTTTCCTTCAAGTTGATTACATAATCATTTTCCATGATTGAATATATAGCCGCAAGTCAGTGAAGTTTTGAAATCAGGATATCTTTCTCTTAATCGGACTGACTTCATGGAATTACGAGCACAAGCTAAAACACATTCAGGCCATGAGCTGAATTTTGTTTATCACAGGTCATATGAGATGCGAACCGTTGGATACTTTTAAAATGGTAGCTTATCCCGAAACCGCTCTTGATATGATAGCCTTAGAACCTATGTGAACACATAAATTTCTTTCGCTTGCGAGGCACGCGGATCCTAATCCTATTCTTACCCAATTTGCACAAACAGAACGAAACTGGCCGTGAGCTGTACGGGGAAATGTATGGAAATATGACTTTTTCAACCGATAAAGTATTCATGTGATCGGTGATGTTTACATAGATTTAAGCTTGTTCATTTTTATAAATCTTCGACCGGCTCTCGGCATATATTATAAGATTTAGCGTGCATGTGATAAATGTGTTCTATTAAACACGCATTTTCAATAGCTATGATTGGATTTAAGGGAGCAATTTACACGAAACCACAAAGGTTTTGCACCTAGATATCCTAATACTAATCAATCAAACAACTGCTGTACGTTACTGGTAAATCCAATATGAATTTTTCATCCACTACTTCGAATTTTTCAAAAACGTATAAGTACTGATCTTGGTTTGTCTTCATGTTGCTTCGCCAGTCCAACAGAATGAAAGCGCGCTCTGGTGAATTAGGCCCATTAGAGCATCAACACGAGTCAGATATCAGTTTGCTAGAATTTTTGATCTATTGTAATACTCAAATTCATCCTAAGATCCAGATTTACTTGCAATTAAATTCGTCAATCCAATTAGATATTATAAACTGATCCACAGCAAACAATCACCACTGACAGTATATTCTTGCCTAATGCACTACTGCAAAGGTATGAAGTGCGCTGGCAAGGATTGCAGAACACCACCCTCCGGCAGAACCCGAGAGCAGGACGCATCGAAAAGTCTGACGACAACAATCACAAATCAGTAAGAATTCGAGTTTCGACGGAATCAGATTATAGCGGTTCGCCTGATAATACCGTCGAAAACATTAGCAGATGACAATGACAGCCGCTAATAATTGGTATACAATTCGTCAAATTCGATCGAACGAAGTGATGAGGGCTTGAATGGAACAGGTTGACACAAAATCGAGTGGCATATCGGATCGAGTGACAATTGGTACAGACAGGTTCAGGGAAATGTTTTTTTAACGAGATTTGTTTATATAAGATAGACCTTTGTTTAATTCTTTGTCCTGTGTGTAATGACCCGCCTTTGATCATTTGACGTTCACTTGTGTTTTGCGAAATTCGGGTTAAAATTACCAATATTAAAAATGTAGACCTCGTGGTTGAATTGAGACGCAATCGACAAGTGTATTGGTACAACGGGGGTAACATGTTTAACGTTTGATTGAGTGTCATCGATGCCTGAACAAACAATGTAATAGACGACCTGACAGGAACCACGATATGGCGTCGACTGACTTGACGCATCCTTCCACCCATACACTACGGCCGTAATAAAACGTAACCAGTGTTATCATTCTAGTACAAACAATCGCGTGTTATTTGATGACCTAGTTCAAAAACTTGCCATAGCTAAAAATGTAGAACATAATTAGCAATATTTGCATTAAATATTGTGCATTTATTCATAGTTCTGATAGGAGAAATAAAACACAATTTATTAGACCACGACGAATTTCGAAATTGATAAAGCAACTATTAATTTTTGATCATAGGATGTTTAGATGTTAAAAAGTGACATACTTTCCTTCATCAACTTATGTGTTGACTGCTGTAATTGAACAGAAAAAGCAAGATTAGATGTGATAAGCTATCATAAGTCTCATTTTTCAAAATAATTTATTAAATTTTCATTGCGTCAAGGAAGAAGGAATCGAAGGAAACACATATTTATAAATGGTAGCTGAATAATATAAACACCACACATGGCGACTACACAGTGACGTCAAAACAACCAAACACAAGGCAGCCTCAGAAACCAAGCTGAACTACTGCCGTGCAACGATACTGAAGTCTCAAATTCAGGAAGCGGATTAAAAAACCCAAAGGTCTAGCGCTCGGGGGTCGGACGAATAGCCATTATTCATACATCATCGCTACATACCCAAAATCATTAACTGTTTATACACTAATGCGAAACTAATTAGATGAATTAACACGTTTAAGCGATCAGTTTTATGCTGACGTCATCGCTATAACCGAGACATTGTTCCACGCTCAGGCGATTAATTAGGGGCTGGTGATTCTCAACATGATCCTACGTCGGCGAGGCTGCTCAGAAATACGTGTTGTGGTTGTTGTGCATTACCATCAGCGTCTTCATTGTATAGCTGCTTCTGACACACGATTCGAGCTAAAAGATACAATGTGTTATAATTTACGTCTAGATTTGATAGAAAATTGATGGACGAGGCTGAATCTCTTTAATATGGCACTCGGCGCTTGGTGGACAAATATTAATTAAAGTGAAATGATGCACTATTTTTATTTCATGTTAAAAAATAGTTAGCTTCATCCATAATTGCACCACGTTTAGGCGTGCACGTGTGAACCACAGTGTCAACTGACCCTGACCGATTTCACGCTGTGCTGGGTAAATAAGTTGATTGAACTTGTCTTTGTCTACACGACTTGAAACCCCTAGAACTTTTATAAGCTATTTAGGGAGACGATAAATTAAGTTGATGGTTTGAGTGCTATGAATGACGTTCACTGTTCTGACTAATAACCTGATCACACAAAGCTTTTGTCTCCAACTGATTTTTGTCTAACGGATTGTTTTTCCAATTTATTTTCATGAATATGACTACTCGGTCGGTCCCGAATAGTTTTCAACATATTACCGTAATAAGTTTCTCTGCATCACCGATAAGATGGGTGCGCGGGTGTCTGCTATTGTAAATCCATTCAGAATACCTTAGTCGTCACGCTCCATAATTGGACCAAATCCTTTGAAAATAATTTTCATAACAAGAGTTACACCAGATTCCTTTAGGGGAAAATGGGTATTTTTACCGGAGAAATATCCCCAGTTGTTTCAGAATAAGCAAACTGAATTCAACCTTTGGAATATAAGCTGATACTTAAGGCTCAAACTCTGAAATGATGTTCAGAAAACGAGACTGAGGACAAATAGATAATATACTACTTCATTGTTACGTACCGAGACCACGGAATTAAGCGAGAACATGAGCTGTTTTTGTTTAGGCTGTAAATCCATCCTCGTAAGCGCAGGGAACACCCCTG
Source organism: Atriophallophorus winterbourni (assembly GCA_013407085.1). NCBI lineage: Eukaryota > Metazoa > Platyhelminthes > Trematoda > Plagiorchiida > Microphallidae > Atriophallophorus > Atriophallophorus winterbourni. The sequence goes on from JACCGJ010008857.1 coordinate 53,058, forward strand.
GTTTCACGCTCGATCCAGCAATGACAATCAGATATAACAATTTTCGATTTCTTTCCATTTTAAAAGACAAGAAATGGTTTTAACTTTGGTTGTCTCCTTTAATGAATGCGTTCAATCTGATACGAATTTTGCAAAATTGTTGTCAGGAAGCATCAGTCCTGATATTTCTGTGTTGAACACTAGCAGATTTCCGTTGCCCGATCACATTTTTCTGCGACTGCGAGCAACGGAACTCTGCTTGGGTTCAACACAGAAGTACCAGGGCTGAAACCTCCTGGCAACGATTTAGCAAAATTCGTAACCAAGTGAACGCTGCCATTAAGGAAGACAAACAATGATGCCATCATTTCTCGTCTTTGAAAATGGAAAGAAATCCAAAATTGTTATATCTAATTGTCATTGCTCGATCGAGCATGAAATCAGGAGTGTTCCCTGCGTTTAGTGTGAATGGATTAGCAGCCTCAGCAAATTAAACAGCTGATGCTGTCTCTCAATTTTATGCAAAAGTATTTAGTCCGTTAAAAATAACATCAACCGAAGATTTACTAACATCAACCGTGACGCAACAGCTGACTGGCATTAAAATCAATTAAGCGATTATGCAACGACATTTGTGTCGAATGAACCTTAAAAAATCCCATGGAGCGGACGGAATCACACCAACCGTTACTAAAATCATCTGAAAACTGTCAACATCGATGGTACCACGTCGGGTGTGAACGTTTGAGGGTGGTGTTTCGTCGCACACTGGTTCATAAAAGCTGCTTTCAGCGGTCAATAGTAACCGTATCTTGAGCACCATTTTTCTCGATGATGAAGTATTTGGCACAGCGGCTAATGACTTTGAAGGGTCCAGTGTATGGGGCTTGCAATGGTTTGCGCGTGTGATTAGTTCGAATAAAGACAAAAGCACATGACTGTAGATCACTCGGCAAGTAAAAGTTACGATTGTATGGGCGAGTGGGGGTGGCACGCAATTGACACATGAATGATTGAAAGCGATTGACATAATTGGGAACAGTGATGTCTGCTGCTACGTCATGGGGTGCGATCAATTCACCAGGGAGGCGGAGTGGAGTGCCGTAAACTAGTTCTCCCGCTGAACAACCGAGATCTTCTTTGACAGTAGCACGTATACCAAGAAGGATCAATGGCAGGTTCTCTGTCCAATTTTCCGTATTTCCATGTGACATCCGTGCGGCTATTAGCTGTCGATGGAACCGTTCAACAAGTCCGTTCGCGCAAGGATGATAAGCTGTTGTTTTTATGTGATTAGCGCCTAGAACAATAGTAAACTCACGGAAAAGGTTGGATTGAAACTGGGATCCACGATCCGTAGTAATAGTTGATGGGACACCATAATTGCTGATCCCGTTTTGCAGAAAAGTTTTTGCTACGGTTTCTGCTGTAATATCGGTAATCGGGATGACTATAAGCCAGCGGCTGAAACGGTCGACACAAATGAAAATGTATGTGAAACCATTAGAGATAGCCAAAGGACCGACAATGTCGAGATGAACATGCTGAAATCGTTGACTCGGTGGAGGAAAAGATCCTGGGGCACTGAGAGTATGACGTTGCACTTTGCTGCGTTGACACTGGATACAGGCTTTGGTCCAATTTTGAATATCCGCGTGCATTTTAGGCCAAACAAAGCGATCGGTGATCAACTTACGAGTAGCACGAATACCGGTGTGGGAAAGCGAATGGAAGTGTTCAAAAATGTACTTCCTCAGTAACTTTGGTACTAAAGGACGGGGATGGTCGGTGGAAAAATCACATAATAAAGTCAAACTCGAATTAGGGATACGGACAGTTTGAACTCTAAGGGTCAGGTGATTTAGATGCTCTTCATGAATGGTCGGTGTGGAATAAGCTATAATTCATTTTCCAAAAATCCAAGGTGCTCCAAATCGTTTAGCCATTCAAGTAGCAATTTCACTTTAGGCAAATGATTTTGAAATGGACTGAGTCGGAAAGGGATCTCGGAGTCTAGGTATGCGGTAGCTTAAAGTACAGCGTGCATTGTGAAGTCATCTGCAAGATTGCTTCTAAGCTTTTAGGCAGGATGCGACAAATTTTCAAAACCTCGCCTGTAAACATGCTTGCAATCATGAATACCATAATTCTAACCATGGAGGATGCATCGTAAGCTTAAACTCCCTGGTTGCAAAATGATTGACTTTTGCTTTATGAATATAACATCGTGCAATCAAACTCGTAAGTGGTTTACAGAAACTAACGTACGAGAAACGATTGCAAAAACTGAGCATCCCCACCCACCTTTTAAGAAGCCTTCGGAGTGAAATGATACTTACATACAAAATATAGACTAATCTGCATCATCCTTTAAAACATTTATTCGAATACCGTGAGTCACAACATACATGCATCCACTGAGGGACACTACAAATTTCCCATTCTCGTATTAGCTGTCGCCGATATTTCTATTCCGTACGTGTCTGTTTCCTTTGAAATGTCCTCCACGAAAATACTTTTACCGCTCACAGCGTTGAAATATTCATTCGAAATTTGAACATGTATTTGTTGAATAACGATTTGACGACACTTGCGTATCGACTCACGGTAAGTCTTCAACTGGACTATACGTGACATCACATAATTGAGGTATTTCTTTTTCGAACGAATATTTACTATGCTATGGTAATTGTGAATCTATGTGCTTTTTGGGACCATAAATTACTGAATCATGAATCGCGTAAATCTTGTTCCAATACTAATGCGTAGTGAAAAAGTAACAAATTGGTTAAGTTAATGCCTTTGAGTAATCAGTTTTATGTTGACTTTGTTGCTAGAACCGAGGCATAGTTCCAACTACAGGTGAGTGATTGTAGGCTACCGTTAGCCAACATGATCGTGCTTCGGCAGAACACGCATGAACAGGTGGTTGAACAGCTGTATATTATGACGAACGTCACTATTGCAAAAAATGCTCAGCATGCCTCTGGATCCAATAGAGCATTCCAGCATGGGTGTAATTTACAACTCGCCCGTTCCATCTGATGTCCACAGAAAATGTTTTTAGAAAATGTCGGGTGGAATTTACCAACTTATGATTGGTGATTTTAACCTTACCTAGCTCTACATTAGAAAATATTAGCTCTATCAATCACTTGAGTATACATTTTGCGAGATGACTGAACTCATTCCCTTTTGCAACCACGCGAATCTCTGCGCGGCAAAGAGATAGCTTAATCATCACAATTAGCTTTGGTTTCAAGATCCCAAATAACAGCAGTGGAATCAGAGCGGTAGCATTCGCCTCAAGGGTTAAATAATCACATCGTGTTCTCCAAATTTGTGAACAGCACCAGAAGAGAATCCAGTGATGCATAACCTGGCCTGTGCAAAACAATCCATATGATTGCGATAGATCCTTTGCCAATCCATTTTCTGCGTTTCATCCTCACGGCGTAACTCGACTATTGAATGCATGTAAATTCAGATAATATTCCGAAAATGAAGACTGTAACATTTCGATTTCACTCTTCATGACGCACTGGAAAGCGAATAGCTCTATGAAATTCTGCATAACCTACATATAAATTCGATGTAGCAGACGAATCCTTGGGACTTTTTAATAATATCCGAATCATGGCACCGTGATTTATTCCAGAATACAAGAAATAATATCCATGAATTCTAGCAAAATAACTATAAAGTTATCCAAAGCTGGACGATCAGATTACAAAAATGCGTTCAAGGTTAAACCGAGAAAGTTGCCTATTCATATAGCAGTATGATCGAAATATACTACAAAGATCATAGCTGATTCTTTGGCGAAAATTTATGGGCAAGTTGTTTTCCAAATGATAAAACCGCACCATCAACTTTGTCAAGCGCAACAGAGGTGGAATGGTTAAGTGATGAAGCGAATCATACGACTGTTCGAAAGCTTCAAGCAAGTTGGAGGTAAAAAAATATCCGGGAGAAGAAGGGAGGAAACTGGCTATTGACAGGCTATGCGAAACTGGTGTTTGCCTCACTATGTGGTTTATTCTAAAATTAATTAGATACGTGATTCATACATGATGATTTGAAAGCAGGATCAATTAACCCAGTCACGAAAGTTGATATTCCTTCGGATCTAGCACATTACCAGTCCGTAACAGTCTTTTCAAATATTTTCAAATTATTGAAACATTTGTTTGCTAAAATATCATCAGATACCTCGACGGCCATGAAATATTCTTTAAGGAGAAAATATTTGTGTCCAACTAAACTGCTCACTGTAATGAACGATTGGACAACGACCAATTGAAAATGTTAGAATCAATATTTCATGGTGGAAAAAAGCTATTGGTTTACATTTACCATTGGGTGACAGCTATAAAAAATGCAGAGGAAGCAATCAAAATTCTATCTAGGCGTTTGGTTTGTGTGGGTTCCTGGGGTCAATATACCAGGCCGATAGTGGAATGCTCTTTAATATAAGCATCCAGTTTAGATTTGTATTCACGTATCGTTGGAGCATTCACAATATACTGTGATAGTGAATTCCACAGAATGCAAATACGCACCGATTATAAATGACGTCTACAATAGATAGATAGATAGATAGATTGCGGTATAACGAGACAACTTGAATGACTCCGTGTATTCTTAGGGGAACTAACTTCTATCAAATCGCGGAGAGGGCGATTTTCTATCCACAATATTTTTAATGTTAGGGCCATGTCGCTATTTACTCTCCTTTGTGTTAAATCGGTCAATCCCAGCATGGTAATTAGCTCTTGATATGAGATGTGCTGTATCCCATTAACTACCTTCGTCGCCCGGTGGTAAATTTACCCTGCAATTCAATGTCTTTATGCAACTACGGTGCCCAATCTAGGATTATGTATTCTATTGTCGGATGGATGTAATTACTTAAAATACGGGGAAGCGTTTTAGGAGAGAACCGCCCAAATATTCTTATCAGCATTCCCAAGATACCGCTTGGTCTGTTGAATACTGTCTGGCAATGAATATTCCGTTTAAGATTATTGGTAATCCAGATACCGAGATCTTGCTCAGCGCTCATCCAAGTCAAGTTTTACTACCAAGATAGTATTACCGGCCAAGTTGTAACATTTTACATTTACGTATGTTGAAACTCATCTGATTTAGTTGAGACCAGTAACATAGGGCATCAAAATCCTCTTGCAGCATCAATTAATCTTCAATCGATCGGATTTTCTTTAATATTTGAATGTCATCAGCAAAATGAACCACCTTACATCGTACTCAATGCGCAATATCATTTATGTATAACAAGAAAAGTATAGGCACGAACACTTAACCTTGAGGAACGCCGCTAGTGACATAGATAGAACGCCGTCAATGCGGACTCGCACATGCCGATAAGTCAGATAATCCGTTATCCACGATAATACGTTTCCGTTTATCCGATATTGTACTAGCTTTTGCAGAAGCAGGTTGTAGATGACGTTATGAAACACCTTTCAAACATCAATATATCAGGCATGAACGGAGTATCTTAGGTCAAGACACGTTGTCCAATCATCCAGAGTAATTAGTAAATTTGACAGACAAGATCTGTTTCGGCAAAACCCATGTTGTGATGCTGATAAAAGTCCTTTAGTTTAAACGTGACGCACGGTACACTCAGTTATAATGCACTCCATATATTTTTGAGATGCATGGAAGCACCATAACAGGTTTGTAATTTGTTACATCGGAACGGCAGCCACTCTTGTATGTTGGTGTTATCACACCAGTTTTCCATGCTGACCGTCGCGAAGACTCCGGATGAAAACTTTCGCTAGACTGTATGAAAGCTGTTTATAACATGCACGGAGAATAGCTGGGGTAATTTTGTTCTCACCCGGGGATTTCCTCGTATTTAGTCGCCGTAAGTGTCGTTCCAAAAAGACTTAGTCAATTATTAGTTCAGTTAGAGGTTCTAATGAGTCTGATAAACCATTATGCAATAATTGCTGTTTCGGACAGAACACTTGGGAATAAAATCTTGCAAGAGCATCCGCTGTCTCTTGAACTGTAGTAGTCATTCCTTTTTCTGTCATGAGTGGAAAAACACCTGTTCTCACTTTTGTTCTTTCATTAACAATTCTGTACAGTATTTTTAGATTATATTCCATTATTTACACCATGCGTTGCTGGTATTGTTGTTTGTACT